>SNQJ01S0098098.1:0-18498 GCA_010110895.2 Picea sitchensis | reverse complement strand
GCTTCCATTGTTGTTCAAGTCAAGATCAAGCATGATATCAGTAAATCAGTTTCTTACTTGGCTACATTGGAAATTCAGTTTTACTTGATCAATCTGCCTCTACTGGTTAGAGTAGGAATAGACAGAAAAATAAGCTCATCCTACGAGCATGTAGATTGCTTTCAGTTATTGTTGAATAAGCAGAGACACATTGAGTTTTTATGGAATCACATTTTTGGAGGTGAAAGTTCATTTTGGACTAAGGCAGAGCTTTCATCAGCGCACAAGACAATTTTACAACTAGTTAGCTAGTGAAAGGAAGTGCTTTCACCAACTAACCAGCGAATCATAAGGCAAGTTAGCTGGTGAAAGTAGAAAAAGCATTGTTGAAAAGGGACGAGCAAAGTCAATTGTTCCTCCAAAAGTGGTTGTGCTGGGGTGCATGGCAGAACGTTTGAAAGAAAAAAAAATTGAATCAGACAATATGGTTAATGAGGATATGGACATATCGCTCCAAAATTGTGTGGTGTCTAAACCGCAAAGTGGGCAGATGGAAGTGCATAGCACTGGAGAAAATGGTGAACTAGAGAATTACAAAGTAGGGCTTGAATGTAATAGGAAAGAGGTTGGAGCTAATATTGATGGAGAGGTGATTGAAATTCAGCGAGATGAAGGGTTTGATTTGCATAAGAGTGGAGCAGAGACAATGCCTCATACCAGTAGGAAAGAAGCAGAACATGATGATAAACAATTAATTGCAAAATTGTGCGAAATCTGTTCGACTGAATAATAATAAAAAAAAAAAGGACGATGATCATCTTATAGAATGTAGTAATGAAAATTGCCTCTATAAATTTTATCATTTAAGATGCTTGAGCCGTCCATTAGCAAGTGTCCCTCCACTGACATGGTTTCGCCCTTCTTGTCTCTGTAGAATTTGCTTGATTGATGAGCACGATGAAGATATCATCCTTTGTGACGGTTGTGATAATGGCTATCACACATATTGCTTGAATCCACCACTTGCAGGTGTACCAGAAAGTAACTAGTATTGCCCATCTTGTTTGGAAAGGAAAAAGAGGAGGTTGGCAGTAAAGTGAAACATCTGGTTCCTGGTGGAGACGTTGCCAAGGTCAAGAGGGCCGCCTGTATGATTTCCAACTCGACCAGTGTAGCAGAGGTCTTCTCTCGTATTGATCATAAGTTTGATCTTATGTACGCTAAGCATGCCTTCGTGCACTGGTATGTGGGTGAGGATATGGAGGAAGGAGAGCTCTCTGAGGCTCGTGAGGAATAGGCTGCTCTGGAGAAGGATTATGAGGACGTCGGAGTAGTGTCTGCCGAGGGAGATGAGGATAAGGGCGAGGAGTACTGATTCATGTCTAATTCCTGTTAGTAAATGCTTGATGCTACTAGACATAATTGTTGTTATTTGGCTCTCCAATCGAATTCCCCAATAAAAAAAAGGTCCAACGGGAAATGATCAGTGATAAGCGTCGTTGCTATGATGTGTCCTCAATTTGTACTGTTCAGAGACTCCATCACTGAATAGTCATTTAGGTCGGGTGGATGGGGATCAACTCTGGCTGATTGTTACTCTCGTCAGGCCGATATTGTTTTGCGGGGATACGGTGGGTACAATACGATGGGCTCTGTTACTTCTCGACAAGATCTTCCCCCTCAATTGCTCGAACTTGATGCTGGTAGTGCTAATCACACCTCCTCCCATTGATGAAAATGGATGTGGGAAGTATGTAAGATCTATCTATGGAGAGAATGTTGTTGAGCTACCAGAACGAACTAATAAAACCATAGGGACTTATGCCAAATCTTGTATAGAAGTCGCAACTGAATCTTGATGCCCGATTTTGCAGGCAGAAGATGTGCGCACAGGCAGATTTGATGAAATTTAGATGCGTTCTGATAGTTTGACAAATTGGCGCCGTAAATATCTCATCCAGATGCGCTATCAGAGCTCCAGATCCGTTCAAGGTGGCTGAAGAATGGTCGAAAGTTTGGCAAATTCATCATCCAGGTTTTCATACTAGAACTCTAAGTCCTGCTATTTATCATCGATTTATCCTTGATCATACACCTGTCACTCGAATTGAGTCATATACCAAAACTGTGAGTTGTATCTTCAGCTTTCAATAGCACTCTTAGTTACATATTTGGTCATTAATTTAACTCACAGGTCAAAACCCTGACTCATGTATTCTACCGAAAAACACTCCTATTGTTGAGTCACAATTTTAGCCATTTGTCAAAACTAAAGGCTTATTATTTCATCAAACCCTTGATTTGAGTCTTACTATACTACCCATGTTGTTGATGAATTAGAAGTCTGTTATTAAGTTATAGTTTCTTAACTAGAAAATATAGACAATCTGGCAGCAACACATATTGAATCACATGTAGAAACAAATATTACATTAGCAGAGGGAACGAGTGGTTTTCCCAGCAAAGTAGATACTGAGAATGTGACGACTAGTGAATTTCCTAGAAAAGTGGATTCTGGAAAGGTGGTGTTCGGTAAGATTGAAGATTCTGTGGATGTAATTGGAAAATTGCAACTTGCTTGTAATGAGGGTAAATTTCTTTTGCAAAATAATAATATTGAGGCTAGGACATCTACAAATGTTAATGAAACAACTGCAGATGGATATTGCAACCATTCTTCTCCAGGATATGGTTTGTATTTATCTAGTGTAGAACAGGCGGATATGTATGTTGAGTATAGCCATTTGGACCATTCTTCCACCAGTTCCCTGCATAAGGGGGAGCCTCAAAACAGACACACTGGTGAAGAAAATATTTTGCAAGAAGCATTTTCTTCATTCCCCCCTTTCTATAACACCAGTACATTCTTCTGTAACATCACATGCAAGCCAATGCATTGCAACTACCAAGGAGATTGAAGCACACTCAAGCTATCAGCAGGAGGATTTAATTTTTAGATGTTCACCAGAACCTACAGAAATCTCTTCAACCAAAAATCCCATTAGTACTGTGGAAGAGGCTAAAGATGTTGCACCTGTTTTTCTAGAAGTTCTTCCCAAGGATCTAGATTATCATAGAGATGAATGTGTGAAAAGTAATTTTTCTGCTGGGTTTGTAGCCATATTAGGTGTGCCGGGTCTGTATTCTGAATCTGGAAATGAAATAAACCATGTTCTTGTTGAGGTGGGTCCAGATCTTCATCTAGAACCTGGGGAGCAAGTGAGAATAGTTTCTAAGGAAGACACTTTTCATGATGCAGAAATCAAATTGGAAGAAAATTTTCATATTGATAAAGCCAACATAAATGTTGTCCCCTCCGAAATGGCCAGCTGTTCAGAAGATTCACTTCTATGCCAGTCACTCCTTGAAAAATCTAGTGAACCTCTTTCAGCAGAGGATGATGTTAAAGTATGTGATATTTGTGGGGACACAGGTTATGAAGAGATGCTTGTTGTCTGCATGTGTAATGATGGTGCCGAACACACTTACTGCATGCCAAGTATGTTAGACAAGGTGTATGAAAGTGACTGGTTGTGTGAAGGTTGTAGGTTGCAGCAGAATGCAAGTGTCAAGACAATTGAGACACCTCCAAACTTGAGAATGGTGTTGAAGCCAGCATCCTTGACCAGCAGGAAACATAACTATGGTTGAGTCACATGCTTTGACTCTAGATCTATATGTTCATCAATTACACGCATAATCCCTGGGTTTGAGGGACACATCAGCAGATAATTATGGAAAAGTCAGGATCTTCTTTGAGGGCTGAGGTTGATGGTGTTTGGTACTTGGAGGCGCATCCATAGGTAGCAGAGCATTTCAAACAGGCAGGGGTATTCACCTATTGTGAGAAACTTACCAACTTTCATCAACAGGTAGTAGAATATTTTGCAACTGTATATGATGGAAGGTCTGCTAAAATAGGGAAAGAAGAATTCATCATTGATGAAGCATTGATAGCAGAGTTTATAGGCCTGCCAAGAACTGGAGAGTGTTGGTTCAGATCCACAGTGCCATCAAATATAGCGTTCAGATCTTATTTGTTGCCCATTCACAAAGACTTCATTTGGAAGAAGGACATTCCAATGTCCTTTCTAGAACCAGTGGCAGGAGGACAGTCACACCTAAGTCTAGTAAGAGAGAGAGGAGCTTCATCTAGCAAGCCCTGAGGTCTTTGTACTCTTGCAGGTATTCAAGATTCATCAAATTTTGATTTTTGGGTAAGTTTTTGTTTTCGGTGGTTTAGGCGAGCCTGTGTGTGCTCATTAACCACCGAAAATGATGAATGACTCCATGGACCAATACTAAAGGCACCAGGTCTGCCAGGTTCTTGGAGAACTCATAGGGAGGTCTCCATCCCAGTTTAAGCCAGATGTTAGCGATCAAAAATGCACTGGCATTTTTGAAAGAATGATGCCTAATCTTGTAGGGAATATTTCACTAGCTTCCCAGGCTCCAAATGAACATTTGAAAGCACCATTGGAAATATTAGGATTTGTAGATGTCGATCGACTATTTAAGCATGCAAAACAGACTCTCCATGACTGAGAAATTTGATTTTGAAAAAATTTGCGCTTTCACCAGTGCAGAAGGCAGAATTATAACCAGTTAGCTGCTGAAAGCTCCGCCTTTCACCAGCTAAGAAGCAGATTTTTGGGTAAATTAGCTGGTGAAAGCCTGTCATGGCCAGAATAGCCAAATTTTCGCCCAAATCAGGATTTTTTGGGTTTGAATGGTTTGAAATCTTCTTCAATAAGCTGGTTATGAATTATCAAATCAAAATATGAAGGCCATTCTTGGAGATGAAAGTCAAAAGGGAATTTTTTGACTAGATTTGGTCATTTTCAAGGGAAAAATGATAGGGATTCTTGGCACACATCATCAAATTCGAATTCCACTTTCAGAGGAACAGATCAAAGAGCCCTGGAAGGCTAGGCTACACTTCATCAACTTTCAACCAATGTTTGAAGACCAAAAGATAGAGATTGACCTCATCTTGAGGATCTCTCCTTATCTTTTGTAAATCAGTTTTGACTTTTTATTTTTAGAATATCAGATCCATTCTTTTAGGATCTCAAAACTGATTGTAAAAGGCTATAAATGCCTGGTTTTTCTAAGAGTCTGAGGTTCAATTTTGGATACTCTTTGGCTATTGTACTAAGACACTTATTTTTCAATACAGAATCAGTCTTCTTTTGTTGTTAATGACATATTTCTTCATCTATTCCATGTTCTGTACTTTATTTCAGTTTAGCTCAGCTATTAAGAACTGTCACCTTCTTATTTATCTCATAAACTTGAACTAAAGGAATTCTTGTTGGCTTGTATGATCCTACACACTGTTGTACTTGATTATCTAGATCAGTTTTCTCCATACCTTTTGATATTACTCTGTCTGTTCATTGATTCCTAAAAGCACTTTTTCATTTGATTGCATTGTGAGTTGTCTTCTCATTAGCTACTCTCTATTATCCCATTGATCCACACTTTCATTGTTCATGATTTATAAAGTTACCAAGCATCCTTAGCCTACAACCCTAAGGAGTTTCTTGGAGTGATAATAGTTGGAGCTGGCCAATCATGAATGACCTGGATCTTGGTTGGATCCACATGCACACCATGTAGATCCACAATGTATCCTAGGTAATGGACCATGTCCATGTCGAATGAGAATTTTTCTAAGTTGGCATATAGCTTACGTTATTGCAGGGTGTGCAGAACCTGTTGAATGTGCTACAAGTGTTTCACCCAAGTCTTGTTGTAGATGAGGATGTCATCTAGATACACCAATACAAAAGTATTGGTGAAAGGTCACAAGATATCATCCATTATCCTCATGAAATTTGTTGGAGCATTTGTCAAACAAAAAGGCATGACCAACAATTCAAAAATACCTTCTTTTGACTTGAAGGTAGTATTGCATACATCTATCTATTCTATGAGAACCTGGTGGTAGCCAGACTTATATCAATCTTACTGAAGTATTTTTAGCTCTTGATATGATCAAGGAGATCGTCGATTATGGGAATCGGGTACCGGTTTCTGACTGTGATTTTTGTTTAGGGCCCGATAATCAATGCAGAGTAGCTAGGTTGCGACTTTCTTCTGCACCAGCACAATTGGGCTCCCACAGGGCGATGATATGGGAAGGATCTTCCCCTTATGGAGAATTTCTTGGATCTGTCACTTGATATCCTCATTCTCTAACAGAGAGCAGTGATATAATGGCCCATTGGGAATCGGTGCGTTGGGAGTTATATCGATGGGATGCCTTACCTCATAGTGTAGAGGTACCTTGGTAGGTGAGGAGAAGATATATTTGTATTCTTCCACGACCTTGTCCACTTGCTTCTACTATGTGGAGAGGTTGGCCACGAAGGCCTTGGATGTAGCTGCAATCTTTCACTCACTCTGAGAGAGAATCATGAAGAAGAGAAACTTCTCGATCTGAGAGATGACATGCCTGCATTACTTGGAAGAGATCAAGGAAATAGCACTAGGTGGGATTGCCTCAGGTATCCTGTATAATTTCATGTTCAAAGTAATAATAAAACTGCGAGGCCTAGACTCATATACAACATGAAATTTTCATAAATAAGGTTGACCCAAAAGAACATTACAAACTTCAAGAGGATAAACATCACACATTACCTCATCTTTGAAGGGATTGATGTCGTGCAACAAAAAACACTGTTGGTTGATGCAGAGATCGTTTCCTTGACAGAGCCCTCCAATGGTGTTGGGTTTCAGGTGTGGAGTTGTCGGTAGGGCTAGCCGCTTGATGACCTCTTGTGAGATGAGGTTCTTTTAGCTACCGCTATCAACGATAAACTACAGTAGGGTGTCTTTTACCCACATCCATGAATGAAAAAGGCGCTCACCTTCTTCTGGCTCATCTAGTTCACTGGGTTGGACCTTGGTGGTAGCAATGGTGGTGTTGGGTTCCACATCAATGATCTGTCTCCCCCTTTCTGGTTCCGACTCAAAGTCGAAACCTGAATCTGATTTAGAGGGCTTCCCCTCATCCATCAGTGATTACTTGGAGTGGAAATCAATATGGTTATGCTAGGGACTCTTATGGAAGTCACACCACTTCCTGGTATCTTTCTTTGTCTTTATGGTGTCCTTATTTGCTTGTGGCCTAGACTGGTTGTCCTGAGGCTATCCGTATTTTCTCTATCCTTTGTTCTGTGGGTTGGCACTTCCCTTTATTTTCTTATGATGTGAGGGGTTCCCAGGCCCAAATTGCCACGTCTTTTGTTTAAGTTTTTGCTCGATTTTGATGGCATATCAATAGGCCACGCCCAAGGATGAGATGTCCAAAAAATCCGTTTCGGCCTAGATGTATCTATGCATACCACCACGATACTTGAGCACCATATGTCACTTAGAATCTTTGATACCCAAGGTATGGAAGATATTTGTGAACTCGGGCACTTCTTTTTCTCTTTCGTGTTGTAGTGTGGTCCATTTTGTATATAGGTCGTCATAACTTCCGACACGGTAGTATTGTTCCTTGATAGCATCCCTGAAGGACTCCCAGGTGACTGCGACTGTAAATAATGAGGGTTCCTCTATTTCCTTTTTCTCACAGAAAGTCTCCCACCAATCTTTGACATGGGGAATAGATTTGAGGAGCACAAATGTAATCTTTGCTCTGTTTGAAAAGTTATGGATAGAAAAATACCCTTCTAGTAGATTCAACCATTTGTATACAACATCTATGTATATATGACCTTCAAATATGGGAATATAACAGTTTATTTGTACCTTGAAGATGGAGGCGCCCCCATTCAAGGAAGATGCGTCGCTTTTTGGTATTCGTCGAAGGATTTGTGCAAAACTATCCATCATTTCATTCCTCTGTTGCGTGAGGGATTCCTCGAGCAACATTTTGAAAGGATCTCCTATCCCATCGTATTTATTTTCTCCCACTATGAGAGGTTACTTGGGAGTGCAAGAGATTTTTTTCTGAAGAGAAACAAGCTCGAGACCCAATTCTTTGTAATCTGACCTCGTCGAGGACATGCATTAAGAACAACAAGGAGCAGACTACTCTAATACCACTGATCCATATTTTATGAGGAGAATGAAAATGAATATAGATTATTATTATTATTAACACAGAGACACAAGAATAGAAAAGATACAGTAAAACTAGTTTCTATTCAATAAGAAAATGTGATGAAACTGTAAAATGCAGTGGAAAACAAGCTTGTTAGAATGGTGACGGCTTATCTCTAAGAAGAGATGTGACAGCTGTGCTCATTAGCAAGAAGATGGTTACAATGAGGCTCTCCAAGCCTTTTTTAAAATAAACATGAATTCCAAAACCCTAAACATCCAAAAACCTAACCCTAGGAGATGAAGTGCCAAAATTCATGTGGGCCCCGTTGGGGTAAGCTAGTACATCAACTTCTCGGGGTCATAACTTTTGCATACGAACTTCGTTTTAGGCACACGATATCCCGTTGGAAATTTATATCCGAGGACTACACATATTTTTAGTAGATTGTGACTCCATCAATAGGTTCATTGTGTCGAGCCATAAAAATGTTGTTTAGGGCCTAAAAACGGCCCTGGAAATCAGGGACCCAAAAACTAGGAAAAAACTACCAAACCGGAAAACTGCCAAATTGATACATTTGGAATTGGTTGGAAGCCACCAAAATCCATATAGATCAGTGTGTCACATCAATATCCTAAAATGGGTTGGGAATGATATCCAACAAAACAATCCATACACTTTTGTTGCAAGGTGCTCAGGGAGCACGAGTACATGACATAATACCATAATATATGCGATCACTTCTTAGCACCTTTGTATGAATTCATTTTCCGCACACCAACCCCATTCATGATGGATAAAGCATTAGGAATATTAAAAAATATTGGGGACTAGTACCTAATGGAACATGGGATTTACATCAGGATATATAGGGCTGCCAAATCTCTCCATCTATTCCCAAGGTTCATCCCTGACAAATTGGTACTTCAATAGGTTTTATATAAAATGTTAATCCACAGAGTTGGGGATGCTATTTACCACAAAAAATATCCATCTAGCCCCTGCTCCCATTATGGATCAGATCATACTCATTCGGTAATATCAAGAAAGATCAAGCCGAAGTGGATACATTGTTATTGTATCACTTCGGAGAGGAAATGTTTAGAAGAAATGACACAAAAGTGTGGTTGAGGAGTATTGCATCCATATCAAGCATACTTGGGAATACACTTTGATGGTTTGGGAAGAATAAGAATTGCACTCTGGAGTCTGGACTTATGATGAAATCGTTACCAGAAGACACAGAAAATCCCTAGGGAGGATCACCAATGAGGATAAATCCCATGAAGAAGCATGGAGAAAAGAGGAAGAACAAGAAGTGAAAAAATCAATGACATCTATGCATTCTGGGTCAGCCGAGGAGGAATAAAAAGTGGCATATAAGAAAAGGATAAAATAGGAAAAAGTTCAAAAAAGGAGAATGCAACAAAAAAGAAGAGGAAGACCGATGAGGCTAGGACTAAAGAAAAATATGACGCAGTAGTA
Organism: Picea sitchensis; assembly: GCA_010110895.2. Classification (NCBI taxonomy): domain Eukaryota; kingdom Viridiplantae; phylum Streptophyta; class Pinopsida; order Pinales; family Pinaceae; genus Picea; species Picea sitchensis. The sequence continues at coordinate 8,969 of SNQJ01S0098098.1, read as the reverse complement.
GGAGCAACTAAATAATAAGTATAAGTAAAGGAAGCTACCGAGAAGAAAGAATAAGCTCAATATGAACATAGAACAACAGTTGCAGAAGAAGAAGCAATAGCGGTAGAATAAAGAGTAACATAAGAAGTTGTAGCTAAGGTAGTCAAGGAAGAGAAGCAAAAAGAGGATGAAGAGGCTTAGAATAATGATGCCTCACCAATGGAAACTAACCTTCCAGAGTCATCAACGAAAGTCGCTAGTGGTCAACCTCAATTTAGTGGGATCGATTTGGGACTTTTCACTCTATATAAATCGAGCAAAGTGTTGAACTTGAAATTTTTTAGGAATGACAAAGCCACTTGACACATCATGCAACAAAAAGGCATAATGTTCCCCGTCACAAGGGGGAACCCATTATTTGTCATCACAAAGAACACTATAACGGAGGATGCCAACCAATATCCACTCTTCATAGTATCTGTCGACACTATCTTTACCACATCTGTAGACTACAACCTTAAGACATTGTATCACTAAAACCAAGAGAAAGATGTTTGGATCAAAGAACTAGAAAAACAACTCCGAAAAGAAGGGATAGACAAAGGAATCTTGCAAGAATTTGAATCATGAACATAAAAAGATAGAATAGAGATGGAGTAAGCCATCACAAATATGTACTCCCACCTACACATCTTCCAGTAGTTGGCGACTGACATAATGGAACAACATAGTCGTGTACAAGCCAAGAACACCCAAATAGTAACCATCCAAAAGGGATTAGATAACATGGATAGGTGGATTGTCTAGAATTTTGATGCTCCAACTCAACTTCCTCACCCCTCAAAGATAGAAACAATGATTGATTATGCATCAGTTGATCAGTGTCAACAAGTTGGAAAAACATCACAAAAGGAAACAACTAGCTCTCTTGCAATTTGTACACAAATTTAACACAAAAATTCCACCTTCCTCATATTGAAGAGCTCGAAAAAATGTCACTATGGAATAAATCGATAATATCCAACAAAGAACAAATCATAGACGAGAGGTAACTAAGGCGACTACAAAGGAGAAAAATGAGCTAATGGAACAACACCTTGTTCATCCCGCCTAGGTCCACACTATGATCTAGACATTCATGGCCACCTTAGCGAAGGACATGAGATCTCAATGACAACACAACCTCACATGAAGTAGCTCTTAAAGAACTCTCATATCGCAGGGTCATATCACTCTCCAACTAGTTCAAGATTTGGACAACTTACATCAGGGACAAGAATGAATAATATGAAAGAGAAAATTCGAATTTTCTTATAATTGTATCATATTTTGTGTTTTTCTAACTATCCTTAGTTTCGTCCAAATTTTCACACATGTCAAGAAGTCAAGAAGATATTTTCAGTAGTTATCAAATTTGGTATAAATAAAGGAAGAAGCACATTTTGCAAGGGCTCTTCAGCATTGTATACACTCATGAAACTATTTTTGGAGAAAATACTATGTTAACTAATTTTGAAAACCCCTCGGGGCCAATTTTGACAGAGAGAAGAACTTATGTAAATTGTTGTTTGTTTTGAACTATTTTCAGCAGATTGTCTATTGTTTACATGTGTTGTAAGAATATATTGTTGTTGTTGTCTATAGAATTTTCTTAAGAAATCATTATCTTTATTACATCTTTGCTATTCTTTCTTATGTTTTTTCCTAAGAATACGAGTTGTTGATGTATGCGATAATGTGATTTAGACTATTTTGGTTATATATTTGTATGCAATTGTTGTCTAACTTTTCTTCTACATAACAACTATCTAAGTAATTTCATTTGGAAAGTTTAGTTTCATTTCAACTACTCATTTGGTTACGATAGTTTTCTCCTAGCTAGGATATGATATATTAGATTTCGTTTCTGCAATTATATAGTATTCATCTACATCTGGATTTACAAGCCATCTAATCATCCCCTTCATAACCAATAATGGTAGCCGAGCGAGAATATGTATGGGTCTCCTAAACCAAATGGTGCATAGTCTAATTAGGATAGTGTATCGGGGAGTATCCCTTGTTGTTGAAGGGAATTTCTTCACCATCAAAAAGTTTCTATATATATAATTCCTTATCAATGACCCATTTGAAGAAATATATCTTCACATCCATCTGATGAATCCTCCACCTCATAATTAAAGAAATAGAAATAATAGCTTGAATAAAATCATACCTGGTGACTAGAGAAAATGTCTCATTGTAGTCCAATCCCTCTTTCTGAGAGAGCCCTCTTGCCATAAATCTCACCTTGAACTTATTTATTTTACCATCTACATCATGTTGTATCTTGTAGAGCCACCTAGAGCTCACAAATGAATTCCCCTCCGGTCTCGACACTATGTCCAAAACATCATTCCTCATAATAGAGGTGTACTCGTCTAACATGGCATCTCACTATAATTGTTGATTTGTCGCTTCCTAAAACTAGAAGGTTCAACATCAATGATGCCATTGATAAGATCCATATAGTTTATAAAATTTCTCAGAGGCCTTCTCTCTCTAATGCACTCCTAGGAATTTCACCAACATTCATTAATGTCTGTAATATCCACCTAGGTCTCCTGAAAAGACTAAATGGGGCTCACTCCTCCTCCCCACCTGAAGTATTAGATTTTGACTATTTCTATTCCTTCATATCCTTCTCCGCATCGTCCTTTTCCATTTTTAATGACTCTTGAGATCTCCTAGATGCCAATTTATACTCGAACTTAACATCTCTACTCACAATTGTCTTATGTTGCACTGGAATGAATATCTTGTAAGTTGTTTAGGTATCACTATACCCCAAAAATATACCCTTCTGAATACAAGGCTATAGCTTCGTCCTCTTCTTCACAGGAACATGGATGTAGATTGGACAACCAAATATCCTCAAATTTTCTACCTCTAGCTTCATCATTGAGAATGCCTCCTCCAAACTCTCATCCCCCAATATCTTATGAGGACTCTTGTTCTACACATATACTATCATTTTACATGCCTCTTCCAAAAGAAACATACGAAATTATTGGTTATATATCATAGCCTGGGTAGAACCGATGATGGACCCTTTAGAGTAGGTGTCCCAACCTCTTGTGCCATAAATCACATAGGTTTTCATTATCACGTACCAAATACTAAACATGATTTCCCTACTACTTGTATAAAGTTCCCTCTCTAACCCCAACGACCATTGCTATGTATGGGATAACTTTATCAAGAAATGTGGGTACTTGACCTCTCTAAAAAGTAAAGAAAAAACCATTTTCCTCCATATTTTATATTGAGAGAAAATTCTTCTTCAGTATTGGTATGTAAAGCACATCCTCGACATCCAGCGGACCTCCTAACTCAATCTAGAACGTAACTATTCCCTCTCCCTTCACTGCATACTTGGAATCATCACCAAACTCCACATGAACACTTGAATCCCTGTTTGTCATACTGCTAAATAGCTCCCGTAATTCTATCATATGATGAGATGCACCACTATCCAAGTACCATACACTCCTAGTAGATGTGTTGGTAGAAAGGAAAAAAACTAGTGTGAAATGCTTTTCAAACTTCACTGCAAACTCATCTAGTTGGGTCTCTAGTGATGTTTTTGTATACATATTTCATTTTTTCTTCTTATTATCTTGATATTAAGATGCATGATTTCCATTCTTATGACATGAGAAGCACTTGATTTTACTCAATTCCTTCTTCTTCCTTGGTTGTTATGATCTTCCATCACTATTACCCTTCTTGTTGGAAGTATTTCCTTTTCCTTTCTTTGTCTTACTAACAAGAGCCAAGTTCTCATCACTACTTCCCTGCTTGTTTCTTTTAGACTCCTCCTGAGTCTCTTTCTAGATTTAATCATCCCAAAGTCTCTGCTAATCAAAGAGATGTTCCTGAGCATAGACTCCCTTGAAAAAAGGTTCCCAATACTTGGGAAGACCATTCAATGCCACATTCACGAGATCTACATCATCCATTTTCTCCCTTGTGGATGAAATCAAATCGCACACATGTGTGATCCTCATGAAATGACTAGTGACATTGTCATATCTAGACATCTGCACCAATCTGAGTTTGTTTCTTAAGACCATCTTCCTATTCATGTTAGTGCCCTGGAATAAACCTACCAAGGAATCAAAAATATCTTTGGTCGTCTTCTTATCAAATAGGTAAGGAATTAGATGATCCTTTACTAAATCCAATATAATTCTCTCATCTTTGATCTCCTTCTTCTCATGAGTATCCAAAGATGCTAGAACTATCGGTGGAACAAGTACTTTTTCCACAAACTCCCAAAGGTCATAATCCTTCAATGCCAAAGTAACTCTTTCTTTCCAATATAGGAAGTTGGATGCTCCATGTAATCTATCTTCAACTCTCACACTTACTGATGCCATCCCTTAGACCTGATAAAATTCCCCAAAAATAACTTGTTGCTGAAAACTACCCATGTACTGACCTGTACAACCTTGCATGTTATTTTCACCACTGAAACCCACATATGTACACAACTTTCCTTACTGAAACCCATGTATGTACATGCTTGTGCTTACTACAACCCCTATATACATGTAACATAATTGACTCTAAAAAAGCCCATGTATGTACGTGACTGTTACTTATCCAAATTGTGTACAAATTTGTATGACTACAAAACCCTAGTTCTACCTTAGTACTATTGTTTCCTGAAAATTCAACCATTCATTTCCGACTTTTGGTTATGGATATACTAATATATCTAGTAGATTTGATAGATCTGCTATCGACTGTTATGAAGAGGTATGATCCATATTTTGTCATCATATAATTTTTCTAGAAAACAAATTGAGGAATGAGCTCACAAGGCCATTTTAGTGGTAGGTCCTAGTTTGAAAAATTGGGCTAAAAAATTTCTAGATCCATTTTGATGTATAAAATGGCATTTTTTGGTCAAAAAACTCCCTACATCTCCCTGGCGGTTTTCTACACATCAATACCTTTCCAATGGTGCAAGAATCACCTCAAATGGAGCTCGTATGTGAAAGTTATGCCTCTCGCAAGTTGACCTACCTTGTTGACCACCATGGTATGGGTGGATGCCACATAATCCCCCATTTATCAAATGTGTGGGGATTAGCCATAAGTCTATTTTAAAAAATATTCTATAAGGTCTAAACCTTATCACTAATTGAGGGTTGAGTAATTCAAAACCCTAATCGTAAATTACTACTAGGCCACTTGGATGAGAATGGGTTCCAGTATTTAGCATTGTACTTGCTCCATAGTTGAGAAAAACATCTAGTACTTTTATTTTGAGAGCATAACAAAGGAGGAGGAATATTTTGTAGCATCCTTTTAGGCCACAGTGTCATAGGTAACTCCATAGCGAGTGCCCATTCCTTTGTATTTGCATTTTGATAACTAAAGCAAAAAGAGAAAAGCATAGACCTCACCATTGATCTGGGTTTTCTCCCGTATTTGGTTTCCTAGGATAAATATTGTGTTAATTTGTGTTGATGGTGTTTTCTATTTTCATATTTGAATTATTTTCTATAAAAATAGAGCAATAAGATAGAGATAATAAATATGATATCTAAGGAAATAAACCCGCATAATAAAGATTTCATAATATTATAAGATCTATTGTGACAAACTATTCCAATGGAATATCCAAGGAAATTTAATGATAAAAAAACCTCACTGGTTCCTAGTGTTACCATATAGGGTATGTGGAGGACTAGTGGATCTGTTGAAATCACTTTAGGAAGAGGCAGGGGTTGAGTTTGCAAGAATACACCACTGAGTTCCAAAAGATGATGACCATGTTGGGTATCTCTCCCAAGAACCCAAATGCACTCCTCAAGTATCTGTGGGGTTTACATAGTCATTTGTGAAATAAAGTGATGCTCTTCAAACCTAGTATGATTGATGAGGCCTTTATACAAGCACATTAACTAGAGAACATAAGCCATAAAAAATGACATTTGAGTGGTTCTAAAAAGAAATACCATCTAGATGCTTTCAAGGAGGGGAATAAGAAGTGGAATGGAAAAGAAAATGAAAGGTTATACACATTAGTACAAGGATCCAAACAACCAATACAACCATTGCAATATTGATGGTCACACCGAAGATAAGTATTGGAAGATATATCTAGAGTTGAATCTAAAGAACGATAAAAAGGATGTCGAGAAGAAGAACCTATTGGGTATGGGTTCAAGGAACCAAGTATAGATAATTTAGGATTTGGATGAGAAGATTATCTACACCTGATCTATGAAACAATATCTCATATCATATTTGTGAATGGAGATAACAATGTAGGCTCATTAGAGATGAAATTTTGTACCAACAATTAGAATATTGGTTTGTTAAGTCATTACTACGACCCACTGCCAAAGACAATGCTATGTCAGGGGTAGTTACCAAGGATAAAGCAATTATACATGCCCAACATTTAGATTTGATCTATTCCTAGTTTGGCACATCGTATTATATAATTCCTCACTCTCTAAGGTCATCAACGGATCCCATTAGGTTCAACCTGAGACCACATGTTGATGGTGTGGTTGGTTCCATTTCCAATGTTTCAGTTGGTCAATTAAGTGGATAGTTGAGTCAAATGTCCATCTCTATGAATCCACCTACTAGCGCACCAATAACCCAAAGTGATACATCCCCTATTCAAACATTCCAGGTTCATTTTCCAATCCACGTGACCAAAGAACTCTCAACAACCTAGATAAACAAAAAGAAAAATTCTACTGTTGAATAAGGGACTACTCAAACCTAAAATGTCATGGAGGGAGGTAAAAATGGGAATAAGAAATGAAGTTTCCCTACGATATCTCTAGTGGAGACCATCTCACTCACCAATGTCCTTAGATGGATAAGATCTATTGGTTTTTGGCTTAACATGGATCTCCCTAGCAACCTAATGTGTTGACAAATCCTTTCCCACCCCAATAGAAAAATAAAAGGTTGCATCAAATAATGCACCTCCACAAGGGGGATAGTGGGTAACCCCCAAAAAGGGGTAAATCCAATGAATGCAAGCACATACATGTGTGATTAGACAATCAATTTTCAAACTCAAGCTCAAAATTATGAGAATATTGTGACTAGTTCTTCGGGTAGGTATACATCTTGCTCTCAACCTTGTCATGCTCTCTAGATTGAGAATCCATCATCCAATACAATGCTTCACCCACCTAATGGTGTTATTCATAGGTAAATGCATAATATCAATGCACATGGGCTACCCATAAGTATAGTATTGTGGATGATCTAGCTCAGGAACCATGTGTCATGTATTACCTCAAAGTCCTCTAAAGATGCCCAATGTAATGGAAAGAACTATTGTTTTCAATAATTAGATTTGACCCTGCATAGCGTTGAACCTGTATATACTTGTTTAATTACCTTTGGCATCAACTAAAGTAGGCATAAGATTCCACATCAAATTTCTTTCCAAATTCAAGTAGTTTTTGGTGGGATTGTTGGAACCTTTGGTTCTGATGGTTCATCCCACTTCTACTGGAGAAAATCAGTTAGACGGTCGACCAATAGTTGGAGATAGTCGGTCGGGTGGTTGACCAAAATTTGACGATAGTCGATCGAGTAGTTGACTATCATGTCAGTCAGATAGTCAACTAGCAGTCGAAGATAGTCATTCAATGGATTGACCAACCAATAAATCAACTAGGGGTTGGAAAAATGGATGGTTAGGAAAACTTGGTTTGACTAGCCGATTAGCTAGTGTATATTTACCAAAAACTGTTCCAAAAATTGACGGTTATTTGTGGACAAGATCTTCCCAATTTCAAGGAATTTGGTTAGATATTCAGAATATGAATAAAGGAGCCCATGGGTCATTATACGACATGTGTGAATCAAAGTGGACATGTCTTACATGCATTCAATAATGCATTGTGATGTTCTAATCACAGTGCATTGTGCTTAAGTACTGAAACAATGTCTTTATACACCACTAATTGTCTTGGAAGTTTATTTCTCTTTGTTTACTCTACAAATTATATTGTTGTTCCTCTTAGGGTTACTCTCAATCCCCAACATGGTATCATAGAGATTGGTTTAGACCTCGCTTGTTGTCCATAAATATTACTGAGTTGGATCTTATAATGATTGAAACTAGGATGTTGATTTGTCGACTATAACCTATGGATCGAGATCAAATTTGTTTGATATTAGAGATGTCTTCCAAGATTGATCCTTTTGATTTGAATGGACTCAATTGTGCTATCTGGCCACCAAATTTGGAGACTTTGCTAAAAGGCAAGGGACTTTATAGTTTTAGTTGTCCATTATTTAAACTTGGTCTGACTTTAGGAGTGTTGTGTTGTCCAATCTTGTGCAAGGGGTTTTATATGGCTTAAGCTCGCGGTAAGGGTGTTCTATTTCTCAATCCTCCTTTGGTTTATTCTATGTTATGCTAGTATATGTTTATGTAAGAATTATTCTGATTTAATAGATTACTATTTTTTATATATCCTTGTTTTTGTGGTTGGCAGAGTCTAACTTTCCCTCTATCTTTACCTTCATCAATGTATCCACATTTCGACTCAAGCAACAATATTTTTAATGTCACACAACTCAAAAATAATGTAAATGTCAATTTCACTATATAGATGAATTCCTACCATTTTTTACAATGTATAAACCATATAAATGAGTCTTTAATCAAAAGGTGTATAACTACTTTCAAACTTTTGTGAATTATTCACAAAAGAACATGACTTCATTCTGAAATTTAAACACAAAGTTCAAAAATATATCAAGCCTTTATTTAAATCAGCATGTCTCATGTTGAAGACATGTTTAGCATGAGATGACTTCATTTTATTATTTTGTAGTTGACACATATTATATATATATTTAAGGTCACGGCCAACACAACACACCAAATTGGTGTATGAGACCCCTTGTTTGTGGGACAAGGGACCCCCCTCCGCCCAACGATTTGAATG
>SNQJ01S0098097.1:43135-65535 GCA_010110895.2 Picea sitchensis | reverse complement strand
CTTCCTTCTTGCATTAGGACAGCACCAATTCCATTTCCCGATGCATCACATTCCACAGTAAAGGTTTTTGTGAAGTCTGGAGTGGCCAAGACCGGAGCTTTACACATCACCTCTTTAAGTTGTTCAAAGGATTTAGTTGCCTCTGGAGTCCATGAAAATGCATCCTTCTTGGTTAGTGCTGTTAAAGGTGCTGCAAAGACTCATTTCAGGATGATTCCAGAACCCTATCTTGTAAAGGCTATATCTCCGAAAGTATAAGGCCTCGGGAGCTAAATTTTGAACCCAACGTACCTTGATCCGTCATCTAAAAACCCTTTAAGCGGTTCCTTCTGAAACGTTGTATAAAAAAAGTTATAGCGAAAATGCCACGGTGTCTCAGATGTAGCAGCGAAACCCCAAAACCTGGCTCTGATACCATATGTTAAGAACCAAACATCAATATAGCATATAAAAACCTCAGAAAAAGTACTCAACGTCTTGAAAAGAGATAATTTCAGATAATAAGCCTCTTTGAGGGGGCAACCTCCTTTTACCCCTGTTATCCACATTTTTGGTTATCGAGATGATGACATGATAATGACATGGTGATGGAAGATCTAAATCTTCTTTAAGATCATTTTCATGAAGAAAGTTACACTTATCAGCTTCTCAAAATCGCACTTTTGAAGATAGTACGCAGGCTGCATATATATTGTCCTGCGGAAATACTTGATTTCCGCAGGCTGCATTCAGTCTGACTGCGGACTTTCCGCACTGTGTTAATGGTCAGGGTGAGGAAATGTTTCTTAAGGGAGAAAATGAATAAGTTCTCGATCCTTCTAGAAGGAATCTTCTAGAAGTATGAGTTGGAGTTCAAATGGTTGGAAAATTAATGAATCTCCAGATATCTTGGGATTACATTCTATCCAAGTAACTAAATAATCTTTTCCTATATATTGAAGATCCATGGAAATGGTTAGTAGCAAATTAGCAAGAGTAAGATATTGAAGGAGTGGGTACATTGTTGTATGGAGAATTGATGCTGCAGCAAATGGAGACAGCCACAAGGTTATCACAAGTGGTGGAAGTTCTTCATGCATGATGAGCAAATAATATTATTAGTGTCAGATAGAAGCCGTTGAAAGGGATCGACATCAAGGCTCGGGTTGTATATTTCTCTTTCGGTTAATATAATGCATGAATATGTCCCTTTCCATAATGATGATATCATCTTATTACACATGATTCATTGATCACATGTATAGCCCTAGAGTTTTGAATATATTAATGTCTTTGTTGTGATTGGTTTGTGTTGTTGTGATTAGACGCCTTAAGGCATCATTAGCCGGGCGAGGATCAGAGATAAGGAGGCTTTCATAAAGTAAGTACATCATCCTTCCTCTCTTGTCCATTCAATACTTTAGAACTAGGAAAGAGTAGTATGCATCGCGGTTTGTTCAGAGATCAGAGTGGATCGAGGAGATTGATGCAGTAATCGCACTCACGAATTTATCCTTGAAAGACAAAATTAGGCTGACTCCAGCGGGAATCATCCCTTTGTTATTTTGGTTTCTTGAACTTTTTGTGGCCATTTTGCTCTTGTTGCTTTTTCTCCTGATTTGTAAACATCTGAGTCCTCGGGATACCCTGAGACACTTTCTGGGTTACAAAACTAAGTTAGATTTTACTTGATTTTGAAAATTTTTCTTTACTTTCAGAGATTTCTGCTCTATGCTTATTGACAGCTTGCGAGAATCCTGAGTGTCCACACCTTGCATATACAGTCCAGTGCGTAAAGTCGCGATCGCACTAAACTAGTACTTGAGAATTTGAAGTTTCCCTTACTTGTGTCCAAAGCTTGCACAACGGAAGATTTTTCAAATTTTTGAAATCAAGTTTGATTTTTGCAATAGCTCAGAAAGGTTTATTTAAGTCTTTTTGACTACTTCATCTCACTGGTTTGATTATCTTTTGCTTCATTTGCTTGTTGGATGCAGTATAGGTTTTTAAGCTTGTTCTTGCTTTGATCATTTGACTTTCATCCTTTAGCCCTTGTTGGCATTTTTCTTCTCTTTGATTCTTGGAGTTGAATGTGTTGTGTTGGTTAAAGATCGGTGATTGATTGAAAGTTAAAGAGTTTGGTGTTTCTTAGTTGATTATTGAACAAGAAAAGGACAGAATTTTTCATTTACATTAAGAAACTCCTTGATTTGAATAAAATTTGGATTGAACTTTTTGGAGCCTATATTGATATGTTTACAGTCTACTTGACATCATTTGAGTTTCTTTTAGCCACTTTTGCTTTGTTTGTTTTTGAAGAGTTAGTCTCTTACTTTGGTGTCTTTCTATTACAAAGCGTGTGTTTTCTTTAGAATTGTTGAAAGATCAGATTTTTTTCTGAATAGTTAAACTCTTTAAAAGAAACTTTTAGTTTAGGTTTCTTTGTTTAAGAAAGTTCATTATTACTATTAGTGAAATTTTTGAAACAAAAGATTTGAGCTAATGATGTTAGATTGAGGGCATCCTTGCATTTTAGTAGCGAAATTGCATGATTGATATTGATGAGTTTAATATATTTTGGGACATGTGCATAGCAGGAATGATAAATGTTTTCTCCTTCTAGATTAGATTTCCTTCGAATTGAAAAGATTGCATCTTCATATCTTGCATAATTTTCGAGTCGGTCAAAACACCATATTTTCCATGTCTTCCTTCTTGAGTAACAACAGCCTTAAAATAAAGCTTATAAAAATTGATTAGACATTTTTATCTTTTAGGTAACAAACCTACATTAGATTAGTTGTAGAGTTTGGAATGGCGTGAAAGATAACTTTCCAAAGTAACAAACAAACAAAATTATCTTGTGATAGGGAGAGTCAAATCCATTTTGCAACATATTGTCCTGAGAGTAACTTCTAACACAAGGGTCAAGCACTAGGTCATTGGTGTTGCGGCGAGGAGATACTAACACACCTTTGTTGACATCGGTGTAGAGATTGCATTATTACGGGGGATCACTCGGTATACCAATTATGAGTGGAAACCTTTGAGTTGATTTCGGACTCGATACGCGCTAGCGTGTGGATGGTTGGCGACTATTTCCCAGGGCTATATTGTTGTTGGTGGTAACCTTAGTGGCCTATCTTTTTAGGTTCTTTACACGAGGTCACTGTGAAGGAGAATCTTCCGCGATTACTGGAATTGACGTTGACCAAATCACTCGGGCTCCTTGGAAGGTATACTTGGCAATTATGTGTGGGAGCTTACCCCAGGGTGTAAGTCAGATTAAGGAGGTCGTCAGCGTAACTTTTCCACCAGCTCTATCCTCGGCCCTTCTTACTTTGTTCCCATGGCGTTGGATTTCATCACCAACTAGTGTGTTCATTGTATGAAGGTTTTTTTCACTTAGCACTTACTAGATTTTAGCATTAATGTTGTTTGTTTTCCCTAGCCGGACTCTAGGTTGGATTTATTTAATGTCGGTTCCACAAATGACCAATGAAGGAACCCTCGCTCCAGGGGAACCTTTATTTTTCCTTCTTACAAAAAAAACGTTGGTCCTCCTTACAACACTACTTTGAGCCATCCAGGTCTCCACAATTGGATTTCGGTGTGGTTGATTTCCTTTCGAGGTAATCCCGAATCACCGATAAGTGCTTCGGTCGTCAACACTTCCTCCCAAGAGCATCAACCTCATGTTGATCTTCTGCTCTTCACCAATAAGGTCTTCTTCACCTTCTGCTTACAAGGTCACCTTCCGTTTCATCTTCTTCGTAAGGTGAAAGTTGAACCTTACAAGTAACCGATTGAATAGAAGAAGAATAAGAAGAAGAAAAATAAACAGGATCCAACCTTCAACGACTGTCAAACATGTTGGAGAAAAAACGATTCTCTTGTGTCGTCTTTGGGAGTGATGATGTCAAGATCACCCAAACAACCCGCGTAAGACCAGTACCCTTGCAGGCTTTGTTAGGATAGCCATCTTCTTAAGGATTGCCACTGGTCTATCTAAGGTCATAGAAGCATGGTCTACACATACTAGCCAACCCATGTCATTAGCCTCACGAACAACATGCTGATGAGCCCCATCAACTAGTCACGTCTTGTTGGGGAAGAAGAAAAGTAAGTCAGGATTCCATGTATGTGTTATGCAAAGGGATTTATCTCACTCACCTTTGTCCTTATGGAAGAAGCCTGCGAGTCTTGGAGAGACATGAGCATTTTCATAGCCTCAACTTCCGGTGTTTGCTTATCATGGCTTTCTCGACCCACGTAGTTGTTGGAATGATTAATCTGGTCCCTTTGTTGGTCAATCCGGTTGATCATGTGTCAATATGGTCCGCATCCTTAGTTGAACAGGTTGACAAATTAGTGGATCTGATCCAATCACCGGTCGATCCTACTCTCCCGCTAAGAGGAAATGGAAACCCGATGCCTTACGTTTTTCGTTGATCGGACTTCTGCGGAGTGTGGGGGTATTCCCTCCTTCTCAGTGGAGACCCCTCAAGTAATGGGGTATCCGTTTCAGTTGGGATGTACTAGCTGGATCACCGTCTTCCCTCTTTACATTCCTTTCAGTTCTGATCTGGGGTTTGTGGTGGGGCGTTACCAAAGCGGTACGATAGATGAAGGTTCGTCCGGTAGTATTTTGTCCTCTGTTGCTTGTGGCTTGGGTTGTCCTTCCTTGCACGATTCTTGTGAGGAATGTTAGCTTTATGAAGGAATTAGTCAGCTTAACTTGAGGACCCTTCCTCAGTTCCTACTATAACTTTGGGAAGCTGTCTTTATATTGATGTCATGATAGTTAAGACCCCTTAGTTTCTCTTTACTCCTTGAAGTCACGTCATGGCATAGAAAGCTATTGTGTCTACTCTTTTAGGTGTGATATGCTCCCTCACGATGGAGAGTTGTGACTATTGATCAACTTTCATTCATTGACCCAGCTTGGATTGCCTCCCTGAACATTTCTTATATGCAGATTGTCGCCCTGCATACCGAGGTCAATTATGTGCGTTTTTCTCCCATGGATTCAACCGATGACTTAGATCCGGTAGTTGACATGGTGGTCTCTTCGATAGAGTTGTTAGAGCTTGATCTCTTACCTCCTATGTAACTCGACATGGTGTCCTTCGAGGAGTGTTTTTCTTCCTTCCAATGAAGACCTCTTAGAGCGCTGACCGAGTTTTGTCCCTTGACATGGTGTTATTCGGGCATTGTCCTCTGGAATCCATGATCAAAAGTAGAAGTTCAGGATAGTTTTTTTCGTCTGTAGCGACCTAGTTAAAAATGAAATGAAGATTCACGAGGATAGTTTTGCATCTACGGGACAACCTCGTTAAAAAATGAAAGCGAGGTTACGAGTTGAACATGGATTTATGAGGATAGTTTTTGCATCTCACGAGGCAACCCTCGTTAAAACAAACAGGAGTTCACAGGCATATTTCTTGTTGATTCATAATCAAGCTCGTTAAAATGAAATAGGTTTCCCCCCCTCTGTTTGAAGGTCAAGTCATTCGTCCTAGTATTTGAAGCTTCATTTCATTTCTCCTTCCAAGTTGGATGAAGCTTGAAGCTTGGGGGGCATTGCCTCAACCTCTGGACTTCATCTTTGAAGTTTAGCTAGTTTCAAAGTAGGGGGCTAAGGTACCAACTCATCGTTGGGAAATTAAAGCAAGCATAGTTTTCTGGTTCAAACATTGAGTAAAAAATGAAACCACTTACCTCAAAGCATAGTTTCCTCTGGTTCAAGCTTAAGGTAAAAAATAAAACCAGGGCCCAATAGTTTTGTTTAGTTTTTAAGCTTGTTGTAAAATTAAAATCTATCCCAAGCATAGTTTTGTTTTGTTTTAAAGCTTTGTGTAAAAATGAAAACAATCGAGGCAGTATTTGTTCTTTCTGGAGTAACAAGTAAATCAATGAGAATGTAACCAGTATACTTTTATCACTTTTTAAGACTCGTAAAGGTTATCTGAAAGGCCCCTAGAGTTCTCTTTAAGCTTTTTTTAGACTCTCTAAACATGAAAGATTGCGGCGATCTTGCTATTTTCATGCTTTCGTTAAAATTATTTGAAGTTATCGTCCTTGATGATAATTTAACCCTTTTAGGTCGTTGGATATTGTGAAAAAGAAGGAACTAAGAGTTCTCTTTTGAGTGTTTTCCAAACTCTATAATCTTGAAAAACCTCGAGTTTACTATCTTTGGACTAGTTAAACAAACTTGTTAATGAGACCATTGATGGGGGACCAAACCACTCCTTCTTAGGGTTCGTTAAAATACTCCAAGGGACTCGTCGGAGGATGGTATCAACAAGCATATGTGATCCTCTTCAAGCTTGCGTAAAATAAAGAGGTACTTGCCGACAATGGTGGGAAAAGAAAATTTGGGAAAGGGATATATTTAGTTTTTATGTTAATTGGCTGATGAAATTGTCTATGAACATGACACCCCCTTATTCATCATTTGAAGCCGGTTTGGGAAATCCATTTGTCTCTCGATTGAATTTTTGCAATTTTATATCTTGTGTCGTCTTTGAGTCAATATCGCCAAATCATTGGTCGTGTCATCCATATGTTCAAGAGCTGTCCATTTGAAACCTCTATTAATTAGGCCATCTGCGGAGTTATCTTTTCATTTAGGTATGCGGCCCTTCCACATGTCCATGAATTCAATTGCCTCTTTTCTGTTTCACTTTCAAACTGTTACTCATTTAAATTGTCGATGGGGGATACATCAAGGTATCGTGGCGAGTCTTGTTCCATCGACATGACATTATCAGGGATTAAGACTTAGAAATATTTTTGAGTACCTTAGACTTGCATGCCTCAATGTAGGTTTCACCGCTTTAAATGATGGATTTACATCATTGAATTACGTCGAAAGATTCAAATCGGTGTTGACATCAACTCATTATTCACAATTGGTAGTTATTACTATAGTACACCTTGGGGTCATTGACATTAATGGTGATTTCCCTCACTTGTTAACGGTATACATCAATGTTAGGTAATCAAGTGGTTTTCTACCATGTTGACAACATGTAATCATGAATTGATTAAATTACTTTGGGTGATAGGATTGAAGACCACGGATATTATCATTATAATCGAGGTTGCGATGGAGTATGTATTATTTCAATCAAGACGACATAGATCCACTTTGTGTGTATTTTTCGTGGCTATATCGTCTTGATTGAAAATTTGTCGCCTGAGATCCCGCAGTGTATTTGGTCGTGCTGCATGATTATTAATGACTACATGGATCCGCGGTGTATGATTGGTGGCCATGAATTTTGTTTATGGCGTCATGGAGTCTATGATGGTATGGGAATGCCTACCTCGCAATTGATATGTATGATACTGCTGATGCTTGATGTTTGCCGAGGTCTCAGAGTAGATGTGCTTTTGGTTCTTGACACACATCGACACAAAGTCTGTCACATCCTTTGGTTCCACTCTCAGACTTTGGGTGGCATTTTGTTATCCACATTTTGGTTATCGAGATGATGACATGATAATGACATGAGTGATGGAAGATCTAACTCTTCTTTAAGATCATTTTCATGAAGAAAGTTACACTTATCGGCTTCTCAAAATCACACTTTTGAAGATAGTACACAGGCATATATATTGTCTACTTGAGAAATACTTGATTTTATTGCATTGATGCATTGCGGACTTCATAGCTAATGTTAATGAATTAGAAGTGCGGAAATGTTTATTAAGGAGAAAATGAATAAGTTCTCGATCCTTCTAGAAGGAATCTTCTAGAAGGATGAGTTAAGGATTTGAATGGTTGGCAAATTGTAGATCTCAGTTATATTGGAAGAGTTACATTCTATCAAGTAACTAAACAATCTTTTCTATATATTGAAGAGAGATGATCCATGGAAATGGTTAGTAGCAAATTAGCAGGAGTAAGATATTGAAGAATTAGTGCATTGTTGTATGGAGAATTGATGCTGCAGCAAATAGAGACAGCCACAAGGTTATCACAAGTGGTGGAAGTTCTTCATGCATGATGAGCAAATGTGTGTGGTAATCAAAGATAGAAGCCGTTGAAGGGGATCTGACATCAAGGCTCGAGGTTGTACATGTTCTCTTTAGGTTAATATAAATACATGAATATGTCCCTTTCCCATAATGATGATATCATCTTATTACATGATTCATTGATCACATGTATAGCCTAGAGTTTTGAATATATTAATGTCTTTGTTGTGATTGGTTTATGTCGTTTTGTGATTGGGCCCGGCCCTTAAAGGCATCGTGAGCCGAGGATCACTTGAGATAAGGAGAGCTTTCATAAAGTAAGTACATCATCCTTCCTCTCTTGTCCAATCAACACTCTAAAACTAGGGAAAAAGTAGTATTCTGTCACAGTTTGTTCGAGATCCAGGTGGATATAGGGAGATATGCAGTAATGCAGCACTCCACGGGTATCCTTGAACAACCCCACTTAAATGTTTGAGTACAAGATGATTCAAAATGAAAATGTTTCCTTAGTATATATAGGAGACTAGGAGGTATAATGGCTTAAAAGCTTGACATAATTAAAATAACATTACTAATCTAAATTACAACTAATGGCCTAAAGACATAAATAAAATAACATTACTAATCTAATATGCCCCAATTAAGGAATTAATGGGCAATATTAGAGACAACATAAAGCCTTGGTCATATCCCTTGGTCACAAGAAGGAAAGGAGTCAATCCAGGATAAGCTCCATTTGGTTTGAGATCGCGACATGAAGTTCCGAGACACTTGGGCACAGGAATACCGAAATGCGAAATCCCGTTTTAAAAGGCAAGAATAATAATGGTCATCAGATTGTGGATAAAACTTGAATGTAATGGAGGTTCGCATTTCTTTCTCCGCAGTTAACTTTTTCAGTTACAAATGTTAGTGAAATGGACTCATGATTGCAAATTAGTTGTCGATCGGTTAACGTTTTGGTTCAGCACAAACGGTTGTCGTCATTTTTCCCAAGGGGTTGGGAAGTTGAAATGTCGTGCTCATGTGTATAAAGAAGTTGAAAAACGGTATTTAGGTGGGTTGTTAGGACAAGAAAGGAATGAAGCGATAGAAAAGAATACAGGAAAGAGTATGCGTGAAGAGTAGGAAGAGGAAACGCTTAATAATGCAGTGAAATGGAATGTAGAAGCCGAGAATAAGCGGAGAGGAGAAAAGCCTTGAGCGAGAATAACATAATGAGTTGAAAGAAAAGTAGAATGATAGATGCGAGTTGATGTAGAGAAGACACATTGAATAAACCGAGAGGAAGATTTCGCGAACGGTTTGTGGAAGATCGGACTACAGAGCGAGAGAAGGTAAATTGATTTATCAGGTAATTATGCATTATTCATTGGCTGATATTCTAGAATTGGTTGGGAGGTGCTCGAGAAGGATTTTGTCCTCGAAGGTTCCAAGTGGAGTGCTTGAACGCAAAGGTTGTAACTTCATCAGTTTGCGACGGAAGAAACCGAGTGGCAGGGTGGTGCAAGGAGAACTAGTGTTCTGTTATGCGAGTTGGAGCACAATAGCTGGAAGTTGAATACTTCCATCGATTTAGTCTTTGGAACATTCCCGAGTTGTTACTTCCATCGGTTAGTCTTTGGAACATTGAGGGAAGTTAGTGCTTCCATCCGGTTAGTCTTTGGAACATTGAAGTTGAATTACTTCCATCCGGTTAGTCTTTGGAATATTAGGGGAGTTGGTGCTTCCTTTGGGTGGGTGCTAGAAGCTGAGAGTTGGTGCTCTCAAACAAGTTGTAGCTTGTAAAAGCAGTGTGACCTCACATTGATTTGGTGCTCAATTTTTAAATGATGTACAGAACTGAAAAGGCGCCTCATTTGAAGAAGAAGAGAGTTTTTCTCTCGCTTTATGGGTTTCCTCGCGAAAATGTGATATATTGTACTTTATGTGTGACTAATGGTCTTTACTTTTTACTGTCCATATATTTGTATATTGTTGATGATCACTTGAAGGAATATTAATAATATTTAAAAGGGTATAAGATTGTTTAAGCTCATAAACAAAGGATTCACCTCTCGGTTGTTTAGTATTTTCAACAATTGGTATCCCAGGCGAGTTCTTTATTTAAAAGTACTTAGATCTGTAGAAAAAAGCAAACATGACAAGTCATGTAGAAGGTACTTTAGCCTCTAAGCCCCCTCGTTTGATGGAACAAATTTTTCGTTTTGGAAGATTAGAATGAGAGAACATACTTAATGGCCTTGGGTCTTGATGTTTGGGATGTAGTAGAAATTGGATATATAAATCTTGTTGTGCTATCTTCAAAGGATGATAAGTTAGAGTTTAGTTTTAATGCTAAGGGGATGAATGCTATCTTGAATGGACTTCTTGAAATTTGAGTTTGTAAAAGGTGATGCATCTTGAATGCGCCAAAACAATGTAGCTGATAAGTAGTTATGAAGGAGATGAAAAAGTAAAAGAAGCCAAACTTCAAACATACAGTTGAAAATTTGAACAACTAAAGATGAATGAAGATGAAACAATTAGCAAAGTATTTTTAAGAGTTAAAGAACTTGTAAATTCCATGAAGGGTCTAGGTGAGACATTTGATGACTCTCTCTTAATTCAAAAGATTTTGAGGTCTACACTTTGTCAAGAATTTAATCAAAAGTCACGCAATAGAAGAATTAATGATCCTAAAACTTCTGTCCATTGATCAACTTCTAGGAACTCTAGCATATGAAATGAGAATTAACAAAGATAAATCTGATACTAGAAGCATCTTTTAAGAAGACAATAATGTTGATTCATAATTTGATGACATTGGGAGGCAAAATTTGTGAGAAGGTTAAAGGGTCAGGAAAATATCAAGCAAAGTTGCCCTTCAAATGCTTTAAGCGTGGTAAGATAGGTCATTTGCTTCTAAGTGTCCCTATCGGAAAAGGACCAGAACTACGATGATGAAAATAAGTACAAATTACAAATATAATAAGAAGAAAGGTTCAGTTGCAAATAATGACAATTCCTCGAGGACACCGATAGTGACTCATACGAAGATCACGGGCAAATGACTTCATACTTATGGCCAAAAGGGATCATGATAATAAAAGCCGCGAGCTGATGATGATAATGGGGAAAGAAGTAGCCCATTGGATTTAGAGAGAACTAATCGATTACTTTGAAGAAATTGATGAACTTCCGGATCTAAAAACGAAAGAAACTAAAACAATTATTATACGGTTTGAAAAACGATAAAAAACACATTGAAGATTTTTTGCTTTTTGAAAGTGGAATTAGAAGAGGAAAAGATAGAAGACATCTTGAAACAACAAAATGTAGGAAGAGCTTCAGGTGTGTATCCCTAGAAGAAGAAATAGTAGAAACTAGAAAAGAAATGGAGATGAAAATTTTGTGTATCATCAAAATCTGCCAAGCATTAAAGCATCAGAATAATTAACCTCCAATCTAAATCGTGAGAAATTCAAAATTTGAGAAAGTTAGTTTAAGGATATGAAGAAGGATCAAGTAGTGATCATCCAGAAGTAGCTGCTTGAATCTATCAAGAGTTTTGTCAAATCCTCAGAGCATTGACAAGGTCACTCACAGCAGAAACAAAAGAAAGAAAATCGACTATCAAGAGAAGAAATGAAAAATCCCACTTGAGAATTTGTAGACCAGAATTTTTATCGGCATGAAAGAAATCTACTTCCTCAAAGAAGACAAAATTTTTTCAAGGTACAAAGGAAATTTCTTCTATGGTTATTGTTTTTCTGCTCTAACTTTGGTCTAAAAGAAAGCTATAAATTGTTCTCTAAGATTTGGATATGAACAATCAGGGCTTCGATTGAATAACTATCTATCACAACAAAAATTGAGATAATGAAGCAACAAATAACCACAGGACTATAAATCGGTGTTGATGACTAGCTAGGAGAAGGATACAATTGAGACCTGCTTAACAACTATGAGCATTTTAATCGTTATGATCTTTTGTTAGAGTGAACGAGAATACTACATTTTTATAATTATGGACATACAAGGTAGCGATTTGTCATTCTGAATTATAATCGGATAGGAATCCCATTGAAAATGTCAAAAGGTTGGAAGAATAAAGTAGATGACAAGTGTGGACTAGTGCTATCGACCCAAAGGAAAAAGAATCCACGAGTATATTGGCGGTGGATGCTCAAACATATGACTATAGAAAAAATTAAGTTTTTGTCTCTAAGTGAATGCAAATCAGAGAATGTAACTTTGGAAATGATGCACCAAGAAGGTGAAAGGTAAAGGAAGTGTAAGTTTGAGTAGCGGAAAAGAAAAGCTCAAGATGTGTTGCTTGTAGAGAATTTAGGCTTATAATGCCTTGAGTGTCAATCAAGAGTGCATTGTTGAGGGTTTGAGGTTGTTTTTACCTCTAAAGGCTGTAAAATCAAATCTATGGATTCAGGGTAGCTTCTAGTTGCAAAGGTATAAGAGCAGAAAACAATGTCTATGTTTTAAAGAAGAGAAGAAGAAGAATGAAACTTAAGAAAATATGATGAAAGTTGGGTGTGGCATAGGGAGACTTGGTCACCTAAATTTTTGATCATAATCAAGCTCAAAAACAATGGAATGATAAAGATCTTCGAAGATATTAAAGCCATATATGACTCATTTTGTAAGCCACTGTCCGGATAGGAAAACTTACTCGCCTCAATTCAAATCAAGTAAGCTTTCCTTCAATAGAAAAACCTCTTCGGTTAGTACATATGGATCTATGTGGATCATCAAGGAAGGAAGGTACGGGAAAATAAAATTGCTTTATGTTGACTGTTGATGACTATTCTAGACGCTTGGGTTGCCTTTTTGAAGAAAAATCTGAAGCACTTAAAGAAAAATTCAAAGTGTTTAGGATTTGGCCGAGAATCAAAAGCAGGAAAAAGGTTAAAAGCTGATAAGAGTCGAGTAAGAGGGAGGAGGATTCGGTTCTGAAACTTCAAAGGAATTCCTACTATGATAAAAATGGGATCAAAAAGAGAGTACACAATTCCAAGGACTCCACAAGCAAAGAAGCGGAGTTGTTGAGGCAGAATAAGGCAGAGTACAACAAATGTCAAGATCAATGATGATAGGAATGAAAAGGGAACATACCCTCCGGACATGTTAAGGTGGAAGCAATTCATCACCAGTTGTTCATATCATATGAGCTCATCTCGAGACCACTACGGTGAGCCAGACATGAACTTTGGTTTTTGGAAGAAGACACACCAGCTCAATCAAAGCATTTCAAAGAGTTTTTGGTAGTAAATGTTATATCAAAAACAATGTTGAAGATATTGGCAAATATGATGATCGGACTGATAAAGGTATTTTCTTGGGTTATTCTACAAGCAGTAATTATAGATGCTACAATAAAATTTGCATAAACTAGTTGGTATATAGATGTAAAAGTTGATGAAGAGATTCCAGTCAGAAATATAACCAGTGATGAACCAAGAGCGAGAGAATATGTAGTTGAAGATGAAGATGAAACGGTCCAAGAATCCCGAGAGAAGAGAAGAATCTAGATTAGATGAAGATATGAACATTCAAGCTGATACAAGTCAAGAGAAAGAAGCAAAATCTCCTCTAGAATTATGAAAGAATCATCCGAAAACCCGGATAGTGGGATATAAATGAAGGAGTTCAGGCAAGAAGGAAATTAATTAAAGAATTTGAACAATCTCATGTTGCCTTTTTATCTATGACTGAACCTACAGAATTTTGAGGGAAGCTAATTCGGGGAAGAAGATTGGATTAGAGCAATGAGCGAAGAGGCTGGATCAGATTAGGAAAAGAAGAACAATGCCCAGGAGCTTGTCCCTAGACACGAAAATAAGAATGTAATAGGTTCTAAATGGGTGTTCAAAGATAAAATGAATGAAAAAGGACAAGTTGTTAGAATATAAAAACTAGATTAGTGCATAGATATACAAGTTGAAGGTCAGGACTTTGATGAAACTTGGTGGCGAATTAGGAAGCTATCAGAACAAACCTTGTCATAAGAATTTCAAAGTTTATCGAGGATGGATGTTAAGTCAACATTTCTTAATGGAATCTAGAGGAAGAAGTATATATGGAGCAACTGAAGGATTCTCATTGTGGAGACAACCCTAATTATGTTTATGTTTGTAATTTGAAGAAGGCCTTATATGGACTAAAACAACACCCGCGAGCTTGGTATTATAGACTAGACAAATTTCTACAAGGAAAAAGGGTTCAAGAAAGAATCTTGATTGACAATAACCTTTACATTAAATCTGAAGGTGATAATTTACTAGTTGTTTTGGTTTATGTAGATGATATTATCTTTAGGCACTAATGAATCACATCGTCAGTGGTTTGCTAACTCTATGAAAATAGAATTTGAAGTGTCCATGATGGGAGAGCTGTCATATTTTCTTGGCTTACGTAAAATAAAACTCTGCAAAATTTTATCTCTCAAAAGAAAAATATTTGAAAAAGATATTGAAGAAATTTTAGATGAAATATTCTACCGATTACACCTATGTTGGTTGGTTGCAAGCTGAGTAAGATGATATCTCAACTAATGTTGATCAAACAACATATCGATCAATGATAGGCAGTCTTACGTACATCACAACATCCCATATTGATATAATGAAGGCTGTTGGAATGGTAGGTCATTTTTAGTCTACTCCCTAAACAAAGTCACTTGGTAGCTGTTAAAGGAATATTCAAATATCACGAGAGAACAATGACATATGGATACGTGGTACCTAGAAATCCAATTTTTAGTTAATTTCTTATTCGGATACCATTTGGGAGCGTGTTGATGAGAGAGAAAGCACCGGTGGAGGAGCATTTTTATGGGTGACTCATTAGTTGCATGGCTTAGTAAAGCAAGGATCCATTTCATTATCTACTACAGAGGCAGAATACATTTCCATTGCTACTTGCTGCACACAAATATTATGGATGATACAAACTCTTGCAAATCTGAAGGTAACCTGCTTGATCCTATTCAATTCATTGTGATAACACAAGTGCAATTAGTGTCTCAGAATCCTGTTCTTATTCCAAGACTAATATTCAATCAAAGTATCATTTATCGAGAACAAGTTACCATGAATTGTTTAAATTTGAATTATATTCCTTCAAAGAAACTGATTGAACGATATCTTTACTAAACCATTAGCGACAACCCCTTTTGGATCTGTTGTGACCAATTCAATTTTTTAATTGCGCAGTACTACACCTATCTATGAACTTCAATTTACATTAAGCATTTTGCAAGCCGAAGACATTTCATTTCATGCGACATTTGCAAATTGGTTTAGATTTAGTTTTCCTGTTGGCGTAAAAATTCTATCATTCTTTGAATTTGTTGATTTACTCGATATTGATTGGTACCCACCTTTGGTTTGTTTTTAGGGCTATGTCCATTTGTTTATCCTCTGATTAAACTTGATTTCTTATTAAATTACTACAAGGCCTTGAATATGTTGATTGATGAATTATACTTGATTATATAGGGTCATGGTGAATATAGTTTTATATGGTATGATCCTTATTACTATAAACTCTTGACTTATCAATTTTATGAAATCTCCTGTTGCAATGTTTATAAACTTTGATTAGACTAGGCATCAGTTCACTTATGGAAGCTTGATGTCATATTGAATTGTGAGGTTTGATTATACATATGAAGCATTAGAAACATTTGGATTTGGATTTAATGGTTTGAATTATCTCATGGTGCGTGGTTAATTCTTGGGTTTACATTGAATGACCAGTGGAACTATTGGCAATAACTCTTATCGAGGAGCAGAGATAACCTCTATCCACCCTCACACACTTTGCATTGATGCTTGCCTCTTTACCCGGGGTTACCTCGTGGATTTTGGGAGAAATCTCTTAGCCTAATCCTATTCAAACCCTTGTCCCTGCTTTGGATCATTGTGTGTTATCTCCTGGATGTCGAAGGGAAAATTAAACCTCCAAGGTGTTCGGAGTCAGTTGTGGTTTCATTTTACCAGAGAAGAAGTTTACCCCGAATTGCTCCCAGAGTCACGTTTTTCCGTGAACGATTCTGAGCAAATGGTTTTAAATTAGCTCAGTGGTTGAAAACCCAGAACCATTTGTAGCCTCTTTACCTTTAACATGAGCGGTTTCTTCAGAAAGTGATCCATTACAGAGTTCTAGATCGTGTTTTAGAGGTCATTTTTCAGATATTTTCAATGGCTGAAGGGAATGTATTGGGTTTGTGTGCGTTTGCCAGAATGTTTTTCACTTCTCTTGATCTGTGCTAAAGGATTATTCGTATTTTAGTGGGTTGATTGATTTATCCATGGCAACATACCCTAGATCTATCTTTGCCTCGGGAATTAAATCAATTTGATTGCGGTATCTTGTGTGTGGAATCAATGAATTAGCTTCCCATTCTCCAAATCGTCCACTCTGTATGTGTGTGGGCATGATCTTTGCAATTTCAGATCTTGACTTTGAAAGGGACAAAAAAAATTCCAAGTCTTTCAAGGAAATGGTAGCTATGTGCTTGTTAAAAGATCCTACAAAGAGAACAACATCAACAAAGCTATTGAAACATCACTTCTTCAAGCATGCTCGTTCAAATGAATATGTGGCTCTAACAGTTCTTGATGGCTTACCTCCTCTTGATGAGCAGCTGTGAATCGGGAAGCTAAAAATAATAATGAGCCAAGCATTCAAGTAGAGTATTTGAAGAACCAGGTGTTGAAAAACAAGTTTGCAAGCAATGAAAAGAGGGTAGAAGTATTGCTTACAAAAACTGCTACAAAGGAAAATGAAATTAACCACCTTCAACATGTGAATGAAGAAGTCAAATAACAATCAGATTTGATTCAGCAGTACAAGGTAACAGAATATTCTCTTAAACAACAAACTGTAATGTTACAAAAGGAGATACATGTAAAATTAATGCAGGAAAAGGAAGACCAGAAGATGAAATTTGAATCACTATCTGCAGATCATAGATTAGGAGTTTATTATTACAAATCAAAGCAGAGACCTGCCACGACAAATGGGAAAACTACGGGGAAAAGTACAGTTCAAGTATGGTGTTTCAAAACACCAGTGTAATGACGAAACCCTACAGTATAAATGGCGAGAGCTTGAGTTGTTTGAATTAGGGAATAAGATCTTGATCACCCCAAGCCGGGTCATGAGTACAGCAGTCTTTGCTTTTGGAATGGAATATTTACATACATAAAAAAGGTTGTACTATGATCTGAAATGTGAAAATCTATTAACATGAGGGATCCTCAACGTCCTATATGAAAGGTTGGATATTTTGGCTTGTCTAAAATCTAACATCAGAATTTAGTTTCTGGTGGTGTCTAGGGAACCCTTCCATGGATGGCTCCAAAGCTTTTAAATGGTAGCAGTAACAAGGTTTCTGAAAGGTTGATGTGTTTTCATTTGGCATAGTAATGTAGGAGCTTCTTACTGGTGATAAACCTTATGTTGATATGCATTATACAGGATAGATCTACTATTGAAGACCAGGAACAGGAAAGAGGGATAGGACTCATCCTATTTTCAGAATTTAAGCTTGATGAGATCTAAACTAAAAGAATTATTGACATTGTAAAGAGTCTAATGCTATAAAAGAACTCAAATCTGTACAAAAGGGCCAAAGGAAAGGGTTTTCCAGCATATATCCGAGATGAGTATTTTGATCCAAAGCAGTATTTTTCTCTTGGTCGCCCCTGCAAAATGTTTGTACTCCGGAGCTGGTGCATATGATTCACTATTTTGAAAGAGATAATACAATGACAGGCACAGATTTTACAAGTGTAAAACAAGTGCAAAGCGACATCAACTGGTTTACATATAAAGAGATAATTCTTGGTGGGGCTTTGATTAGACATACTTAATTGAATGATGGCTGGAGCAGTTTTAGCATTTCTAAAGTGGATTGGAATAGAGATTGATTTTGATACTTCTCTTGTAGGATAAGCTTGCATTCGAAGTAGGAATAATTTATCTCTGATTAAGTGTATTGACATTGATGAGCTATGACAGGAGCAAAATAATAGAAATGGAATGTGAAAATGATGTTGATGGATATGGACCAGAGCTTTTCAAAGAATGCCGGTAGATACACACACACAAAGAAACCGCGAGAAAGGAGACGAGGGGCAATGTTAGAGGCAGTGACTACTTCAAAAGCTGTCTTGCAGAATTCTCGGACTTAAGTAGTATATGGCCGGACCTCTCTTTTAATGTGTAATGTAGGTGGGCAGTGTAGTCTTTAGCTGCTACATTCAGGGGTGGTGTGATTTCAATCTAATTATCTTGTTGAAGCTGCTGGTGTATACTTTATATCTGGTGGCAAAGCTTTTCATCTTTTCCCTACACTCAATCTTAGATAGGTTTATTATGCAAAACAAATGGGTGGATTTTGTAAAAGATTTATTTGATTTTGTAGATTCAATTAGGATTTGGTTTGTTCTAAATTAGCATAGTAGTTTTGGGTTTGATAAGATTTAAATGATTTGTTTCCTTTTAATTAGTAAATCAAATATTTGTTTTAATATATTTCTGTTAAGTTTTAATTAATTTAAAACAGGTCTGTCCTCAGATTAGGATAGCCACATAACCAGTCAATGTTGTAGTTAGTATATAGGACCAGATTTTTAGCCATTTATCAATAAAATATCTTTTAAACTTATTGTTTTGTCTATTTTCAGGTCAATTCGAATTTACAATTGAATGAGGAGAAGTTAGAGGATATCCCAAGGTTTAGTTGCATTTTAGTTGCTTAGTTTAGGAATTTTGGGATATTTTCCCAAATTATGTGGCAGTTTGCTATTTTTTCACAAGGAGGTTTTACCCTTGTGAAAACTTATTTAAACTCATGATTTTTGTAATCATGTATGGGAATCTCGGTTAAGGGAGAACAAGGATATGTGAGCTTAATTCAATCTGGAGCAGAATTGATCATTGTTATAGCCTTTGCTTCTCAATACATTGACACTTTTGTTCCAAGTTTTGTATATCATATTGTGTATGGTTTAGTATCACCTTGCTTTGTCTAAATCAAATTCAAAGTGATATAATTCTCATTATTATGCATGCCTTGTTACTCCAATTTGATAAAGGAAGATATAACAGTTTAAAGGATTCGGTTTATAAGCGATAGCCGCCTTGTCTTCTTTATGAATTGGATTATCATATATGAATTTGTTGTATTGTAGGCTTCCCTCTGCATGATTCATAATCTGGCTTATTATGAATTTCTTTTATGTCTTGTTTGTCTGTAACTCCGCCAGGAAGCATTATAGCTGATCCCTTAGAAGCTTGAGACTAAGCAGTGCTTCTTCCTCAATACGCTACGAGATGGAGTCTTACAGGGCAAACTTGGAGTATCAGGTTAGTGGAGGAGAGATAGATGTTTGTCGTTTAATTAATTAGTAGTTTAGTTAGATTTAGATTAGATTATTTAATTACAGTTAGTTTCCTTTATCATATACAAAATATAAAACACAAAAATAAGATCCTTGGGCATCTTAGAGGCGTGACATATGAGTTTTTTTTTCAGGTTTTAATCAAATCTGTATCTGTCCATATTGTATATTTGTGAATAAAGAATGATTGCAGGTGACAATTAAGTAGTTGATTTGAGTTATTATGATCATAGTTAGTAGTTTGTGTGTATATAAGTAGTTAGTAATTTGTAGTTAGTTTAGTATAGTTTAGTTAAGTTTGTTTTATTGGTTTCTAGTTTCCTCTAATTTGGTTATTTTCTTTTATTTAGTTAGTTAAGTTTATTGTGGTTTTATTTTATTAGTTTTAGTTTCCTTAGTTTATATCATTTAGCTTTCAGATCACTTTTCTCTTTGGTTTCCTTAGGACACCAGGAGGCGATATGAGCCGTTAAACTTCATTGAGGTGGTCCATACCAAGCGGCAGGTTATTTAGACAACACAGGACCGGTTCCACTCTCCCGATTATTGATTTGGTCATTTTAAGCGTCCAGATATATTCATCAAAAGTTAGGGGTTATAATCTACGGTGTTTAATGCATTCACCTAGTGAGGGGAGTACTTATTGAATATAGATTGTATTCCCAAGATGCCTTATAGTCGGCGGTATGTTTTGCAACGAGATCAGGGGAAGAATGTCATACTGGCAGTGATATCAAAGGAGGGAGAAAAAGAAGGAGAGAAGATCTAATCTCTGGTGTTTAATCTGTTCACCTGGTCAGGGGGAGTACTTATTGAATATCTGGTGTATTCCCAAGATGCTTATAGTCGACAGGGGGAGTATGTTTTTGCAACAGATCAGGGGAAGAATGTCTCTTCTTTGACATTGATGTCAAAGGGGGAGAAAAGAGAAGGAGAGAAGATCTGAATACATGTGGGTGCTTGGAAGATCTGAATTGTGTTGCCATCAATGCCAAAGGGGGAGATTGTTGGAAAATATTTAACAGACAGTTAACAGACAGCGAATGCTTGTCATTGATGGCAATAGTGAAGATGACATGAGAACAAGTTTGTAATTGACAGTCAAAGAGAAGATAAGTACAGAGAGGTGAATGATCGAAAGAAGTGAAAGATCGAAGGCATCGAATGATCAAAGGCAGAGAATGATCGAAAGCAGCACATGAGTGAAAGTTTGAGAAGAAGAATCTCTGATCGTTGAAGAGGGAGACAGATCTCAGCCGTTAGATCCGAGTGCAGGGTCCGACCACCATTGGATTGATGAGAACCTGCATGGTCTTTAAAGTGAAAGGAGAAGAAGGCGTAATCGCAATAGGAAAAATAACGATAAATCTGAGCCATCAGATCAAGCTTTGATCTGGACCGTTAATTCCAATCAATGTTGGAGTTTCGGGGATCACATGTTGGACACTTGACAACAAGAATGCTGAAATCACGATATGCGATATGGTGACTCAATCACAGTTGTTAAATCAAGCTTGGAACTGGACCGTAGATGTAACTCCATATCAGAGTTTCACGAATCACGATTTGAAACAAATGCAACAAGAACCCCGATTTCACGATATGCGACATGCGATTAAATCATAGCCGTCAAGTCAATATCAGACCTGGACCATTGATCAAACTCCACATCGGAGTTTCATGAATCGCGACATAGAGAGGCAAAGAATACAATGCAACAGGAATGCCGATTTCGCGATATGCGATATCGCGATTCAATTGCAACCGTCAAGACAAGATCCAATCTGGACCGTTGATCTAATCCCTCATCGGAGTTTCGTGAATCGTGATATGGAGAGGCAGAAGAAACTATGCAACATTTACGAAATTGCGATAGGCGAAATCACGATGAGTAATATCCTGACTTAAAATGAACCGTCAGATCTAGATATAATCTGGATCGTTGATCTGATTTCATTATGGAATTTTGCAGATCAGGATTTGGAGGTGACAGGAACATTGAACATAAGGAATTACGAATTCGTGATATGCGAAATCGCGAAAGCGCCTTTCACATAAAGCCTTGGTCACAGCCCTTGGTCACGAGAAGAGAAGGAGTCAGTCTAGATAAGCTCCATTTCAGAGTTTCAGAGATCATGACATGCAGTGTCGAGACACTTGGGCACAGGAATGCTGAAATGCCGAAATCCGTTTTAAAAGGGCAAGAATAATAAAGGTCATCCAACGGTGTGGATAAAACTTGATGTAATCGGAGGGTTACTGTTCTTTCTCACAAATTAACTTTTCATCTACAAATCTATTAGTGAAATGGACTCATGATTGCAAATTAGTTGTCGATCAGTTGGCGTTTCGGTTGGCTGGACAGTTGTCGTCATTTTGCCCAAGGAATTGGGAAGTTGAAACGTCGTGCTCGTGTGTATAAAAGAAGTTGAAACAGACTGTGTCCGGTGGGTTGTTCTGGACAGGAAAGGAATGAAACAGTAAGAAAGAATACAGAAGAGTATGCGTAGTAGGAAAGGAAGCATATGTGCAGAGTGAAATGGAATGTAGAGTAGAATAGCAGAGGAAGATAAAATGCAGAGCAGAATAAAAGAACGAGTTGAAGAAGAGAAGAATGATAGTACGAGTTGATGCAGACCAGACCTGCTGAACAAACAGAGGAAGAGAAGATTTGCAGAATAGTTTGTGGAAGATCAGACTTACAGAACAGAGAAAGGAAGGTAAGAATTGATTTATCAGGGTAATTGTTTGTGTATTCATTATTTGATATTCTAGGGTGGTTGGGAGGTGCTTGGGAGGACTGTTTTCCTCAGAGGTTCAAGTGGGTGCTTGAACACAGGGAGTTGTAGCTTCCATCTGGTTGCAGCTAGAGAAACTAGGGTGGTAGGGTGGTGCAAGGGAGAACTAGTGTTCTCTGTTATGCAGGTTGGAGCCTGTGTAACTGGAAGTTGGTGCTTCCATCCAGTTGGTGCTGGAACATTCAGGAAGTTGGTGCTTCCATCCAGTTGGTGCTGGAAC
>SNQJ01S0098097.1:0-11850 GCA_010110895.2 Picea sitchensis | reverse complement strand
ATGGTATCCTAAGAATAAGAATTTTCAATTATCAGTCTACTCAGATGTTGATTGGGCTAACTGCATGGATGAAAGGAAAAGCACGAGTGGAGGTGCGTTCTTCTTAGGAGATTATCTAGTAGCATGGTTGAGTAAAAAGCAAGGTTCCATTTCTTTATCAACTACAGAGGCAGAGTACATTGCTGCTGCTACCTATTCCACTCAGGTATTATGGATGATTCAGACACTTGCAGACTTGGAGGTAAAATACGCTGCACCGATTCCAATTCATTGTGATAACACTAGTGCCATCAGTGTGTCCAAGAATCCTATATTCCACTCCAAGACCAAGCATATTCCCATAAAATACCATTTTTTGAGAGAGCATGTCACCAATCAGATTGTTCAGGTCCATTACATTCCAACCACAGAACAAATTGCAGACATCTTTACTAAACCCCTAGCCAAGACACCATTTGAATATCTTCGACATAAGTTGGGTGTCATCCCGTCTCACACCTAAGAGAGTCCATCCTGTTAGGGGGAGTTTGTATTGATTGAATATCTGATACCTTCGAAAAATACTGCAACAACTCAGGGGGAGCGTGTTTTCTTTGACATTGATGTCAAAGGGGGAGAAAAGAACAGGTCCGAGTGCTTTTGTTGCCATCAATGCCAAAGGGGGAGATTGTTGGCATGTTTTACAGGCAGCGTATGCTTGTTATTGATGGAAAGTACAACAATGATGATGGCTTGAGTACATGTATAATGTGCCAGGTGGGCACTAGAAGTATTTTGGGGAGACGCAGCAGAGCAAGCTTGTGAAGACCAGAAGAGATAGTGCATAGGTGCACGCAGAGTGCAAGAGTGTGCTTGTTCATTTGATGGAAAACAGGCAGGCAAGGAAGATTAGTAGCGATGATGGCATGGAAAGATCAGAAGCATAAAATCTATTTCGGAGATTCGGATACCGGGATTTGGAGGAGTCAAGAGTCGAGACTCTTCATCACAGGAGTCCCGAAGTTGTGAAATGCGAAATGCCAAAATCCTGAAATAGGCACACCAACAAAGACTCCATTTCGAAGTTTCACAGACCAGGAAATCAAAGGTTTCAGATACCGAGAGTTGGAGGAGTCAAGAGTCGAGACTCTTCATAACAAAAATGCCGAAATGTTGCAATGCAAAACATCGAAATACCGGACCATTTTTCTAACTCCATTTCGGAGTTCCGGATACCAGGAGTTGGAGTGTCGAAACACTTCACCACAGGAATGTCGAAATGTCGGAATGCTGAAATGTGAAAAACACCTTTCGGTGCAGGTTTCGGATACCAGGAGTTGGAGTGTCGAAACACTTCACCACAACAATGCCGAAATGCTGGAATGTCAAAATGCGAAAAACACCTTTCGGTGCAGGTTTCAGATACCAGGAGTTGGAGTGTCGAAACACTTCACCACAGGAATACCGAAATGTCGGAATGCTGAAATGAAAAAAACACCTTTTGGTGCAGGTCTCGGATACCAGGAGTTGGAGTGTCGAGATACTTCTCCACAGGAATGTCGAAATGTAGGAATGCCGAAATGTGAAATCGCCAAATCACTTTATGGATAAATGCTTGGTCACAACTGTGGGTATGTGAAAGAAGGATATTGCAAGTTG
This sequence comes from Picea sitchensis, assembly GCA_010110895.2. NCBI lineage: Eukaryota > Viridiplantae > Streptophyta > Pinopsida > Pinales > Pinaceae > Picea > Picea sitchensis. The sequence goes on along the minus strand of SNQJ01S0098097.1, from coordinate 10,212 downwards.
CAAGGCTCCATTTCGTGATTAGGAGTTGGAAGAGTCAGAGTGACTCGCAACAAATTTGCGAAACGCGAAATTGTGAAATGCAGTTTTGAATGAGGCTGTGGTCATAGCCAGTGGTCACATTTGCGGAAGATGGAGGAAGTAGCTAGTGCAACCAAGCTCCATTTCGGAGATCGCGACTTGGAGAGTCGAGATGCCTCCCAACAGGAATTTGCGACATGCGAAATGCTGAAATAATGAAATGCGAAAACACCTTTTGGTGTAGGCTGTGGTCACCGCCTGAAGCCACGTGTGAAAGGAAAGGTGAAAGGTGCGAAAGACACAATGCTCAATAGGTTCACAGTGTAACTTCTAGAAACGACTGATGGTTTCTGTTAGAGGACTCGAAGAGACTTCAGGGTGATCGCCAGAGAAGATGAAGAGTCTCGAGGCATCTTCCAGTGGTATGAAGACTGTTCATAGAGGCTATTGACAAATGTAAGACCGTTGGAGCCTAGAATTGCAATAGAGGTAATGAGCTCGACTGTGACAGAGAAGAGGAAGAGTCTCGAATGCTAGACAGAATAAGGAATCTTAGCATAACACCCAGAGATGATGAACGCATGGGTATAACCGCCAGAGAAGTTGAAGAGTTGCGATGATGATCAGGAAGAGGACTCGACATGAGGAGAACATGCAGAACATGGAGAGTGTGTTGATGCTCGAGGGAGTGAAGCGGTGGTAATGTGGAGTGGCAGTGGATATCCTGATGGGGAGAAAAATGGTGCGGAGAAGAGCATGCAGAAGTATTGCGCATATTGAATGCACAAGGTGCACAAAGACTATAAGAATGTAGAACAAAGAAGAGATGGGTGCTATTATTGAGAGTGATTTAGGCATTTAGAAGGAGGCAGTGTGCAGCAACTGAAATACACAGAAAAGGAATGGTGCATTGAATGGACATGGCGCACAGAGCATAAAAGGCAGAAGAATATAAAGAACAAGGCATGTGTGCAGGAAGACAGTGAGGTAGACAGAGCAGGGCAGTGTAGAAGAATAGTGATGAGACTGGTAAGACATTGATGAACATTATATCACTGTAATAAGTTTTAGTAAAAAATATTTATATTGCAGGGTGGTAGGGAGGTGCTAGGGAGGATTGTTGTCCTCAGAGGTTCAAGTAGGTGCTTGAACACAGGGAGTTGTAGCTTCCATCTGGTTGCAGCCAGAGAAACCAGGGTGGCAGGGTGGTGTAAGGGAGAACATTGGTTCTCTGATATACAGGTCTTTGCCTGTGTAACTGGAAGTTGGTGCTGGAACTCTTAGGGAGTTGGTGCTTCCTTCTAGAGGGTGCTAGAGAAACTAGGGAGTTGATGTTTCCTTCTAGTGGGTGTTAGAGAAACCAGGGAGTCAATGCTTCCTTCTAGTGGGTGCTAGAGAATCCAGAGAGTTGGTGCTCTCAACAAGTAGCATCTTGCAAAATAGAGGTTGTAACCTCATTATGAGTTGGTGCTCATAAGTATGATAATGTACAGAATGTAAAGATTACTTATGATATAAAGAAGAAGAGGTTTTTACCCTTTATGGGTTTCCTCAGGAAATATCTGTCTCTGTGTATCTCATATGTGTGAATGATGTTGAATGTTCCATTGCTTACTTCCCTGCATTATTGTGATTGTCATTGAGTGCTATGTAAAGAGTTTAAAATAAGCATAATTGTTTAAGCACGGTAACAACTAATTCAGCCCCCCCTTCTCAGTTGTCCAACATACTTTTCCTTGTTATAATCAACCTTTCATATGTATTTTTAATGTACATGATCTTGCTGGTATAGTAAGCGTTCTTCATCCATATCAGTTTGTAAAACCATCTGATCAGTACATTTGAGGGAATTTATTTGTTTGAATGTATTCAAGTGAGTCTTGAGTGAGGGAGTTAATGAGTAAATAATTCATTTTTTATCCATTTTCATACCTTACATTGAGCTATTGATTAAGTTACCAAGCTCACGTGAGCTACAATCTAGAGTGACTCTTGGAGTGATAACACCATTTACGCTTCCCAACATGTATGAATTCATCAATATTATCAACAAAGTCATAATTTTAATTATTACATGAAGGGGTTAGAACATCCAAGACTTCTTCACTTTCCACATCATAAGATAGAGAATCATTAAAAATTTGGAAAGGGAAGTAACTCACCTTGCTTAATTCTTCCTCTATAGAAGGTTTAAGTATTTGGATATCTTCATCAAATGGAAGGATTGCCTCTACATATTTTATCTTGTCCAGGGGTTCCATTTCTTCTTCACTCTCTGAATCATAGAATAAGGTATTATGAAAAAATTGGAAAGGAAAATAACTCACCTCATTCTCTTCATCTTGTGCAGGAGAGATACGATATTGGAGAGCTTTGTCGGATGGAGGAGCGATTACCAGTGCTTCATCCTCATAATTCACTTCTCTAGTTTCATTGCATTCTATCGAATCATGGGAGAAATCCTGCTCCTCTTCAAGGGGTTGACAATTTCCTTCATAAATATCTTCTTTCATATCAGAATATTCTTGGTATTGAGCATGATATACATCCCTGAGATATTCTACAATCTTAGTGGTGAATCCTTCGTCCTCTAAGGCCATTGTGATATTTTGAAGGGCATGTTCATACGTTTGGCTATGTGGTTTGACAAAGTTAATAAACCTACTGATGAGGTGTACAAAAAATGATATACCCATATCTTCACAACAATGTTTAAACCAATCTTTCAAAAATGATGGTAGAGAGAGTATGAATAATTTTACTAGAACATCCTCCCCTCCCAATTCTATCTCACATATATACTTCAAAAATTCTACAATGTGAGAAATTCAAAGGCCCCCTTCAAAACTTGGAGGGTTTCTTGACCATTTTGTATTAAAACAAATTGGGTATCCTTGAATACTTTTGAAATCAATAGTCGGATACACTTGTTCCCACGATGCCATGATCCCATAACTTGGAAATATCACAGAATTGAGAGTAAGGTGGCACCTAGGAAATGTTTAGTGGAGTATCTAGATAATGTTCTTGAAATTATCAAAGGAATGAGGGAATCACCCTTAGTGGAGTTGCCAGGTAATCTTGTAAGAAAATTTCTTTGGAAAAAGGCTTATCGAAAAAGTGTCATTGAGGAATATTGACTCAGTATTCCCCGGCAACGACACCAAAACGTTATTGCAGAATTTTTACTTTGATAGTAGAAAAGTTTAAAGGAGAACAAATTGGCGTAATGAGAGACTATCCTATCACTCTCACATCAATAGGATGTCTCTTTCTATTTAGGGTGGTAGGCCCAGGGGAGACGTGCCCGGTGACTTGGGGGTTTGAGAAGGCAAAGTCAAAGTGGCTAGATAAATATCCCTTCTAAAAAGTCACCACCGATCAAAAAGTCCAGTTTTATAACTAATGAAGAGATAATATGTCAAAGTGTACCTTCCTGAAACAAAGAAAAAAGAAACTATATATATTTTCAAGTAGACTTGTTGGTTAGCACTTCATAAAACCATAGACTTTCTCGATAAAAGAAATTTGTTGAATATGATGAAGTAAACAGAAAATTACAACAACAATATTTATAAGGAAATACTTTGCATTAAATTCCTTGCAATAGCTTCAAAAATGACAAAGAATCATTAACAATTGAAATCATAATACTAGCATTTGTTGGAAGCAAACAAGACAATGATTAAATCAGCCTCTTAAATTGCTTTTATAAGATTTTAATGCTGCATTAAATGGTTGTATCTTACTTTAGTAACAACAACAATATAGTCAGTAGGTTAGGCTATTATAGGGTTAGAAAGTGGTAGTAGGTTGCTCAAATAGTAGGTTTTGATGGTTGTTTTTATCAATTAATCAAAGGGGGACTTAGACTAGTGATTTTAGGGCAAATGGAGTCAATAATATGGCAACAAATGTTGAAGAAAATTATATTAGAAGATTAAAGATGAGAGAGGTTGATAGATTTGGAGTGTTGGTAACCCAAGGCTCCAATTATCAAACCCTAGGGGAAACTAACTACTAAGGTGTAGGTAACCCTAGGCCTTAGTAGAATTTCCTCCCTCCTTAAGTCAAAGATGAAGCAAACATCGGCTAAGATGAATAAATGGGTACTTAAGGTGTTGCAATGGAAATGCCTTAGCACACGCTTCAAGAAAAATGGCCTCTTGATAAGATCTAGTAGGTGAAGGCTTTTGAAGCTAGGGAAATAACATGTGCTAGTCTTCCTAGGGTTTAGTCAAGAAATTTCATAATCTTTAATGTAAATGTAAGAGAAATAAACTATAACCATTCAATTAAGAAGAATTGCATAAATATCACTTACATTCATCCAAAATAATCAAGAAAAACCCTAGTTGAACACTTCCACCAAGAAACTTGTCAAAGTACTTCAAGATTTATCCTTCCTCAACAAGCGTGCCTAAAATTTCAGCCAAGAAACCCTAAGGAGGGTGCAAATTTAAGTCCTCACAAGTGTGATTCAAAGATGATATAAAATACAAGGATTTAAACCCTTATTTATACAATAATAATGACCAGAATTAGGTCAAAAAATGCCGACATGGCCCATTACACATAATGTCCAGTTTTTACATTAAATGTCATAATTAAACCCTAAAACAAGATGTAAAGGTGGCGTCATGCCATTTTAGGGTGACGTTAAGCCCTTTTTGGGCAATGTTGGCCTCCTAGAGTAAAACGTTAGGCCTCCTTGGGCCTCGGGATCCTGCCACACATGCCACTTGGTACAAAACTGCCTCCAAAACATCCAAAACATTGGGTGACCTGGGTGACATCATGGGCCTTCCAAGGCCTACATCATGGTGTAAAGGACACAACCCCCTTAGGTCCAGGCCAACCAGGATGCCCCTGGTAAAACATCCTCCTCTCTCTCTATGCAAATCCCATGATCTGTCTCTGCCCCTGGTTGGGTTCTCAGCATCCATCAGGTGGTATTTTAGCCCTATTGAGGTCTAAACTAATCATATCCCCATATGTACCTGTCCATCAGGTGTGGCCTTGCAACATCACCAAATACACACTCCATGGGCTCATAAGTTACAGGGATCATAGCAATTTCAATCACATCTAATCATCAAGTTATTTAAACAAGTGCATGCAACCCCCTTTACCCAGACAAGTGCTCAAAGACGTTATGTTATTCTACATGCCAAGTTTGGAGGGGATGCTAGGAATTCCTATTGGGATAATGTTCATTGGATGTGGGATGTTCCTGGGTGAAGTCAAATCCAGACCATGTGAGTGGATGAGGTGGCAAAGGGATTTTTGGGACATGGGCACAGTGATAGCAGGGAAATGTATGGCTTACCTGTGGCTGCCTCTAAAGAGGGTGAGTTTCACCTTGTCATGGATGCAAATGTTTCCAAGCCCATTCATGCCTTTTATATTTTATTCTTTATTCCTTTTTCTTTTAAGAGACTAATTGGGGGACACTGCCCTAGCGTGGTGACCAATGGTGGCTATGTTACCCACAATCATTTCACAGAAATGGGAAGCCTGGCTTGTGATGAGACCCCATTTCTCTTGGATATGGCACCAAGAACCACTACCCTAGTGTGGTGACCAGTTGAATGGTAGTGTCATACCACTACATTCCCATGGACCTAATAGGTTGGATCGTGATGAGAACCCTATCCTCCAATTAGGTCTTGATTTATTATTTTTATGGGTCGCTCTGTTTCTTGCTGAGAATCCTTTTATTGGTTTCTCGGGGGTCCCTGGGTGAAGCATCTCAATGTTTCATTCTTTTGGATTTTATCTTTTTCCAACTACTTTTACCCTCTAGGCCTTTAGGCCCTTCTTCCCACAAGGTAAGGTACAACCCTTTGATATTTGGTCAACCCAATGCCCAGACCAGTGTATGGGATGGATGAGCGAGAAAAAGATGGAAAGTGGTAAGTATGGTGGGAACAGACACCGACCTTTCATGAATCCCCCCGGTGGAAACTCAAATCCTATGGGTACCATATTACTAGGGCAACCTGTCATTCCCCCCAGGTGTGGTCAAGTGGAAAGGCATAAGGTCCAAGCACACATCATAAGAAAAAATAATTAAATTCACATGTTTGAATGTTTTGATAATCAGAGTGACACATACCATGATACCCAAACTCATTACTTCATGTAGCAAGACCCATTTTTGTTGTAGGACGAGGCTGATGTGATGGATGTTGTTGTTGCTGACAAAGTGGAGGCACTAAAGAAGAAAAGGATGGGCCCTCCAGGGCCATGCTCAAGTCGATATGGCTCTCAGTACTCCATGTCTAGGACCTGTGGGCCTCAATACATAATCTGAGATGAACAAAGTTTGCTCACACAAGAATTATCCAAAATACTTGGAATATAACATAATAATCCATGTAGGAATAATGTATAAAATATGAATAGATAAGATGAGATACAATTGAGAATGAGGGCTCCTTTATATACTCACGCAGGGGTTCCCTTAACCAATATTCATGTCATTTGAGACATGTCCTTTCATTATTAATAGTTATTATTTATTAATTAATTATTATGTTATGAGTATCTATTTATATGTATATTTATGTTCATAACATTGCCTTCCCCTTAAAAATGCTTTGTCCTCAAAGCATACTTTATGGAAGACTTTATCTCTTTCTCTAGCTTGTAATTATTGCCTCATGCTTCTTCATTATTGAGTTAGTAATCGTTGAGGACCTGAGACGATAGGATATTCTAAGCACTGAGCAGAATTGTCGAATTGTAAAGGAGTTTTCCTATCCTAATTTAATATTCTGCGGATTTAGGTTTTTATAGGGTTCTTGGAAAGAACTTGATACATTTCTACTCCCATGATCACTTCTATTTTGACCCTCACTTGTAGAGGAAGTAATACCCTTTGACATAGAGGTTATTTGTTTCTGTTGATACATTGATTGGTTGAAGTATCAGCTTTTGTGATTAGGATATCGATAAGGCATCCTTGCAACTTGATATTTACTTCGTATACTTGTAGATTTTTCTTGATTAACTTTTGGAATTGCGTTTTCTTCATATCTCTGGCTTGTTTGTACCTCGACATTTGAAAACTTCTTTACATCAGCTGGATTTTCCTCCTTTTGAGTTGTAAGTTTGATTGGGTCTGTCATCATTTCCTTATCGACTAATGATGTTTTGCGATCTAGATTTTCTTGTAAAGTATTCTTATCGTGCTTCAAATTTTTAATTTGTGTTAGTAAATTTTGATTATGAACCCTTAGGCGTGAAATTTCTTTTTCATCTTTTGATTTTCTGACTTTATTTATAGTATTTCGATTCTCTAGTTTTTCATCTTTCATCTTTTTAATTTGTTCAAGCAATTTTTGATTAAGGTTCTTCAAACGAGAAGATTCTTCATCATTTCCTAATAATTTCTTCCTGAGATCTTGATTCTCTTGCTCCAACTCCTGGACACGTTGTTTTGTATCCCTTGACTTCTTAATTTGAGTAAGAAGTTTTTCACTATGATTTTTTAAGTGAGATATTTCTTGTTTTTTATTAGCAATAACTTCATCATATTCTTTTTGCATCTTTGATATCGAGTTCTGATTATCTGGAAGGATCACCTTCGAGATATCTTTAAAGTCTTTTGATGAAGGTGTTATTGATTTTGACCTCATAGTAATGTCTTGAAGAGTCATCATCTTCTTTTTATAGGGAAAAGTCACAAACTTTTTTTCTATGTTTAAAATGAAGGTACCTAGAATTTTAAACCAGGGTAGCCCGATAATGATTTCGATTTCTTCTCTATACATAGTTGTGACATTGAATTGAGATATATATTCATAATCATCAATTGTTACTTGCAAGTCTTTAATTTCATATTGTCTCTTGCAAAAAATATTTGTCTTTTCACTTATGTTATGCTCCGAAATAAGTAATTGATTCGCCAAATTAATATTAATAGAGTTCTCATCCTGGGTCATGCTGATAACGATGTTAACCTCTCTTCCTTGAATGATCCCCTTTAATGTAAATAACCCGTAAGTTGAAATGCAACATCCTTCATAATAAAATCTTTCATTCGCCATTTTAGACTCCATTTTGTTTTTCGTTGCAAATTTATAGTAAATAATACTTTGATTATGGAAGTTATTTATCTCTTTGATAATTTAACTCGATCCCTTGTAATTTTTGAACTCAAATTATTTATAATCATTTTAATAACTTTAGAGTTACTATTTTCACTTTACTTCTAAAATACCTTTTTTGTATTTTTGTGGATATCTTTAATTCCACAATTTAAATAAACAAATGAAGCTTACCTTGCAACATTCCAATATAACTCTTTTAATAATCTTTTCATAAAATTGAACTTAGGAATGGAAATAAAAGAATTAATATACTTCCACCGTATGCTTTTTCCTTTGTATCTTTTTTTCTTCGAATTGCCTACTTGCTTCACTTTTAATAATTTCTTGTCCCCACGTTTTTTTGGATATTCACTTTTTTTATTTTTTTAATATTGTATATTACCTTCAATGATATCTTCAATAATCTTTTAATATCCCTTTTGTTTTTATTTTTGGAATAAAGGAATTATTTTAAATATTTTGAAAGGTTATATATCCTTTCTTCTAAATTGACGCCTATCTCCCACACGGCTTCAACTTATAATAAGCGTATTATAATATGGATAATTTTTTTACTTGGACATTTATTAATCGCTTTTGTGTAGTAGTCTTCGAATGATATGTTAAACAATTTTAATACCCTAATAATTAATTAGAGGTCGTGACCTATGTCAAGGGTCACGTCTTTCTTTTCACAGTGGATATAGTAGAGTTCGATCTGTGATGGACCCTTGGGAATAATTTGAATCTACTATAACCCAGATCATTGATACTTGGAAAGGCGCGACTTCTAAGGAATAACTTCTGAAAATTTTATTTTTTTCTTCCAAGTTTGATCGATTGTAGACTCAATGCATTGACTTGTTAACATTTTTGGCTTTCTCCAAATCTAAATAGTATGCGTCATAATTAAGACAATGGTGAAGACTAGTAGAATCTAGAGTGGGCTAGATGCCTCCAAGAAAAACAACGTTATTATCTCTACAAGCCACCGTACCCACTATTTCAACGATTACTTGGTTTGTTAATGAAAGATGATTGTTAGTTATAGCTTGGATTGGTGAATAAGGCTCGATTTTGACCAACTGTTCTGGATCTGCCGCTGCTACGGAACAAATAGGTGATTCTAGCAAGTCCACTTCTATCCTTTGTTTTGGTATCTGTTACACTGTTGTACAACTCAACTTTGGTGTCTACGTTATTTGGTCTCTATGTGTTTTCCTTGATTCACCTCTTCAAATAGAATCTTTACTCTTGGATGACTCTTGTAGGTGAACGATAATGTCTCTTAATTATTTGAGGATAAATATTTCCTTCAAATTTGTAACGGAAATAATTTCATTTTATTTTTCAGATTACTATTCTTTTGATTTCTAACTTTCTTTATTTGCAGCAGAATAATTTTCTTTTATGAAATTTATGAGATTAAATTACCAAAGGTCGATATGTGGTCAAAGACCTTGAAGAACCAGAGAAACTCTGAAAATGTGGGCTGGTCAAAAACTATATTAGACAAAGTCTGAATGGAGAGTGGCCAATAATTAGGATCAGACTTGCTCTGATACCAAATGAGACGAACAAAGTTCGCTCACACAAGAGTTATCTAAAATACTTGGAATATAACATAATAATCCGTGTAGGAATAATGTATAAAATATGAATAGATAAGATGAGATACAATTGAGAATGAGAGCTCCTTTATATACCCACACAAGGGTGCCCTTAACCAATAGTCATGTCATTTGAGACATGTCCTTTCATTNATGTTATGAATATCTATTTATATATATATTTATGGTCATAACATAATCTCCTTAGTTATCCCTAGGCTAGGGGATAACAACTTCAACCTAGAAACATCTTAAAAAAAGGGCAATTAATGGGTTTGGAAAAATGATGCATTGAAAACAAAGGTGCAACACACCCTCTTCAAAGGCACCCATAAATGAGACAATACAAACCCTTGTATTTCATGAACCCCATGCCCAAACGTTTTAACCCCCCATCTACTTCATCTTCTCCACATGACTTAGAGAGGGGTCCACCTGGGAAACACTCCTTGACTCAAGGAATGATTCACCCAATAGGTCACTTTGTC
>SNQJ01S0098096.1:57702-67980 GCA_010110895.2 Picea sitchensis | reverse complement strand
GATTTGGTTACAGAGGTTTATGGAGGAATTGGGAAAGAAGAAAGAGAACAACCGGTTGTATTGTGACAATGAGAGCGCCATTCATCTTGCAAAGAATTCATCCTTCCATTCAAAGACTAAGCATATACAATTGAGGTACAACTTCATACGATCAGCCTTAGAAGATGGACATTTGAATTTGGAAAAGATACACACTAGCCAGAATCCTACAAACATGTTAACAAAGGGAGTCACTAGGGAGAAACTGAGTTCCTGCTCAGTTTCAGTTGGTCTTCAAGAATGAAGATGAAGATGATAAATTTTCCAGGTCCAAGAATGTTTAGAGTCTAACATATACAAAAGCGGTGGAGTTGTTGAAATCAGTCTCCAAGTGGGAGATTGTTGGTTATGGAGCCTAATTATCTTCCTGATTCAGAGGTCTTTTACTGTCATCCATGTTTATACCCCATGAATTATTTACACCCCAGAAGTATGTACACTCTTCCACGCGGGGGAGTGGAGAGGAGGGGTACCCCCTCTGCAGGGTCCGGGGAGGCTATCCCCCCAGCTAGGGCATCTGGGGGAAAGTGATCCCCCAACGGGGGTTTGAGGGAGAAGCCCCTGAAGAAAAAATTGCCTTGTAATTGTATATTGTAATTTCATTATAAATCTAGACTGTTCATTATAAGGTCGCAGATCTAATGATAGAAATTGTGTTAGGATTTTTCTCCCTAGAAGGCAACCCTCTTTTATGAAGGAAATGTATTGTGGCTATGGTTGATGGCGAATATTGTATTCTACGATAGGAGACTGTGAGAGAAATAAGAGGAAGTTACAGCGGGTTTGCTGTAGGTTGTATCCCTTCATATGTTGGATAATAATAAAGGAAGGAATTGGCAATTTCTCTGGTGGATGTAGCCCACACTGGGTGAACCACGTAAATCTGTGTCTCTATTGTATTATGTATATTTTGTGTTTTGTTTCCACATTTATTTTATTTTATCGCTCCATGGTCCTATTTTTCTAACACTCGCTTCATTTTATTGTTGATAGCGGAAGACAAAATAACCTCATCTCAATAGAGGTCGTAAAATAGTTGGGATTGTCAACAACACCACACCCATAGCCATACAACATCGGGTGGCTTTTCTAGGGACATTATCTCCATGTCAGCCAACAATGTCGATTGCCATATGACATCCAATCCTTCAAGGATGAGGTATTATTTAATGTTGCCCCACTAGATATCTATGATGTTTTGTTGGGCCAACCATATACGTGGAAGCACGATGTTATTTATGAGTCTTGACTTTGTAGTGTAATTGTTACTCTGGGTGGTCATCTCTATATGATACCATAGGTAGTTCCAACTACTCTCCTACCTAAACAATGCCACAAGGTAGTATCTCATTCTACAAAATTGAGCTTCTTCACAATATGTTCAAAAGGTGAACAAAAGGACACTGCAACCACTACAACCTCGTCCCAAGCACTTTCTATCCAAAAAAAGTAGGTCGACAAGATTGCAGCAAAGCTCAAATATTCCTTCTACACACAATTATCTCATGTATCCAAACTGATTAAAAAGGTCCAGCCTTTCCAACATCAAGTTCTCAACAACCTTCCATAATCCACACAATGCAACTTCTCCAGCAAGGAAAACAACTCAACAAGGTTTAGGTTCAACAAACGATTCCCCCTATCCTCCTAGAACTCAACGCAATAGATACTGTTGGATGTAGGCCTAGTTAGGAGAAAAGGTTATTTGGGGAAGAGAAGCATGTAAGGAGGAAACAACAACTAGAAGGAAAACAACATGTGTAAGGGAAGCAGACGAGGCGTGCATGAAAGGAAGACCTAATGATGATCGGGTTAGGGTTTTTGTAATGTATTGTAATGGATGGTGAGCCAATAATATAAATAAGTAGTACTTAGAGGAATATAGGACCGATCGAGAGAGATAGGAGAGCCAACCGAGGATGAGAAAAGTTGTAAGAGTTGTACTACTTAGTAAGCTGGTGATCTAGGGAGGCATTGAGTGACTCAATCCTGAGGGTTAGATCGTAGTTTGAGGAGCTTGGTGCGATATAGTCATCCTCACAGGGATCGAGGAGCTTTTAGAAGAGAGTAAGACCTAAGATTGTAAACATGTGTGGCGTGATATATTAATGAACCATAATAAAATCTTGAGAGCCAGATCTTTGTGGATGTATCCCAGGAGGGGTTGAACCACGGTAACACCTGTGTCATGTGAATGAATGTATGCATCTTTATTGTTGTTAAATGGTGAATGTTGGTTGAATGAATTAACTAGTTAGATATGGTATTTCAAATGCATGAATATAATGACTGTTATAATCAAATGTTAGACTGAATAAGTAAGATTACAAGACACAACCATAGATCTCCACTCATTCCCAGGTTGAAAACACCTGATTATTTCAGCCACCCATAGATCTATCTCGGGTGAGACTGCGCAGTACACCTTGTGTGTTGCATTTCCCTCTGGTCTTTTAGTGGGGGCGATAGTTTTAGAGGGATTTTGTTGGGAGCTTATCAAATATGAACTAGGGTCAATCTATGATAGTAAATTAGGATCAAAATAACTCATAAATAATACTAAGTAATTGAAGTAAAATCCAACAAATGGTTATGTTGTTGGTTGGTTAGTTGGAATGTGATGGGATTGAGTATATGAGATTTGCAGAATACGCATCAAAAGAATGTCAGACTGGACAACAAGACATTGAGAGAAGGAGAAACTAAAAGGGGATCTTGATACTGTGGAATCTAATGAAGACAAATATAGAGAGATGGTTGAAGACAAAGGAGCTTGAGTTGCACAGAAAGATAATAGAAACCCGAAGGTGACACCGCACAAATATATGGAAAAGTATGTATTCAACGACTTGCATGAAGTATTTTTCTATGATTTCCTACATGTATTACAGAAGTGGATAAAAAGGTTGAAAGACAACCATCCTACAAATCGGATCAGACAGCTAGAGTGGAATCCTGAAGAGATCACACTGTTACAACGAGTTGATAATAAGTTTACGCATGCAGTAGATTTCTGGTTAGACAACATTGTTGTAGGATTTGTCACAGAATTTGCAGTATATACAACGAAGTCATACGATGCAGAAGAAAAAAGAGTTCTTGAAGGGAAATCAAGGTAGGTATATCATATCATTATATACTTCTATTAAGATATTACTATATAACAAAGGTGTAATGACAATGGAGTAAGATAGCTAAAATTCCCTGCGTGCATGGGGGAAGGGGGGAAGCACTGACAGGAGAAGGAGGAATGGAAGGAGAAAGGAATAAAGGAAAGAAGGAGGAGGCCTTGGACCCAATTATGATGGGCGAAGACTAGATCAAGCGTATCATGGAAACAACTGGAAAATTGCGTAGTGGAGTACCCTACCAATATAAGGTGAACACCAATAAGAGTCGTAGCAGCGAGGGGAGGCTTGGAAAGTGATGAAGAAGAGGTAGAGGATCTTCGGGCTATGGATTAGATTGAGTAAATCCTGTGCATGACATATGAGAGGAGGATGAGAGGTCCAAGAGTGGTAATAGAAGGCAACACTCCTATCCATATCAGTGTCAATGTGGAACCCATAAACCTATTTGCGACTAATACACCAAGAAGAACACCGCCATTTAGACAACTGAATTTTGGGAGAATGAAGACAATAGGAAGTACATATACACAAGGAACAACAACTAGGGGAGCCATTTCAGGAATCTTTAGTCAAGTATCTACACCGCACGAAGGTAGTAGTTCAACATTTAGGATGGCAGGACATGATCCCACCATTAGGTTACCAAAATTCAAAGGAGAGGCATGGTGGGCTCTAAAGATGTCCTAAAAACAACCTCTATGCATCAACCAAAGGTAGGCTCTAGCACAAGAATTTTACTTGTTTCCTACGTAGGTTCTTACCTTCTGTTTTCAATACCCAACCTCCAGAGATGCAACACCTGTAAAGGAACAACAATTGTAAAAGGGAACAACAATTGTTCTATTCAAATGAACAACACTACCTCCAAAAGGAACAAAAATTGTAACAAGGGGACAACAGTCGTTATATTGGGCTGAACTAATGTTGAATTAGTTGCATTGTAGTATTTTCCCAACTATTTAATCTGTCAACCCGGGGTTTGTAAACTGACGAAGCACACACAAAGTATATGCAAGATTGAAGTGGGACTAATCTAATCTAATTTTTAAACTACAATTGGAATTGAATCATTAGTCTAACACACGGCTGAAATATAATCATTAATCTAACACACGACTAAAATAGAATCATTAATCTAACAAACGATTGGAATTGAATCATTAATCTAACACATGACTGGAATTGAAATTAACGTAGGAATGGGAAATTGCGTAAATGGAATTAATCTAGAAATGGTGAACTACATGAAGGAAAATCAAAGACAACATGTGAAGAGCTTAATGGCACAACAACATATGAGAGCTATCACCAATGAAGCAATAATAATCAAATCAATCTTTATAAAAGAATAATGAAAGAATGAAAACCAAAACCATGAATCAAAGATAAGAATCCATTTCTCTTTCGAATCCTAATGACTACCATTAATGAATACTCTAATTGATTACTTGATTACCCTAATTGAATCCTAATTGAATTCTCATGAAGAGAGAGCACTCTCTTTTATACATGAGAGCCTTGAAGATGAGATAACCATCTCATTATTATAGATCCACTTTTCTCTCAACCTATTTCCCATTATTACAAGATATAATCCCTTAAAATCCTCACACATATCTCTCATATATCTTGGATAAGATATTCCAACCAAATATCCATGATCCACTCCTTGTAATGGGCTTGAATTATCTCCTCAAATCTTGAAATGGTGGAGGAAGTATTCGAGAAGTCCTTTTGAATTAATCCTTCACATATTCATACACATTACAAAGCTCACACATATTTGAGATATATATGAAAACATGTTGATTCTCTAACATTTAATCACAAATTCCCTTTTAATACTAAAATGAATAAAGTAGAGAACAATAAGGTGAAACCCAAGTATATTTATGGAAATGATACCATGAAAGGTTAATGGGGCGATGAAATGTGGAGAATGATGAAGGGAAAGGTGGATGAAAATAGGACATTTCTGAGCCCCAACATGCCCTCCAAATTAACTTGTTGCATGTCCTAACTTAACTTTTTGCATGTCCTAACTTAACTTGTTGCATGTCCTCATGCAACCATGCATGGATCTTCTCAAGAAATTTTGGCATCTGAATGTTGGCTTTTGAGTGATGATAATGAATGTTTCTAGGATGGGATTTACATGATTAACAACTGACATTTTCTTATGGTTTGTTCTTTTGTGACAACCATGAATATAAAGAATGTTGGTTCTTGTGTTAACAACATTCATTTCGTTATTTTTTCTCTTTTTGTTATGATAATAATTTGCCCATATTCTTACTAAAACATATATGCTATCATTGTGCATAAGGAAACATTACTGAGTATAAGAAATCCCTTTTTGGTATATTTGTGAATCATGCCAATATGTATAACAATGCTTATGAAGAAAAGTGCAACAAAGTATCGTTGGAAAAGAAATGTTGGAAAATAAATGTTCATAACTGGTAAATGAGACGAAAAATGGAATGATGGTAGTGGAAAAGTCGAGTGATGATAGTGTATAAAGTCCCCTACCCCCCAAATGAACTTTTTGCATGTCCTCATGCAACATGGCATAAGTTGTAGAAGTGAAAAGGAAAGGGAACTAGGTGAGGGAATTGTCCAAATTATTCATTGCTAGTAGTTGAGGAATTACATGATTAAAGTTTAGAAAATAACATACGTCCACTTACCCAAAATGTTGATGAACTATGCAATATGAATATGGTTGATGCGACTGCTGGAGCATGGAATATGTCACTGCTACAGGATCATGTGAAAAGTGACTGCTGTCTGCTGGACCAGAGAATGTGAAGTGGATGAATCTGAACTGCTGCTAAATGAATTATGGAAAAGAGAAAGTATGAAAGTGGAACTATGGTACCCTCATATGGCTGAAGTGATGCTCCTGTAACTGTTGATAGAGTCATGAAAAGTGTATAGTCTTCACCCACTGCTAAACCTGATGGTACAATTCTAATCATGCAAATGAATGTGTCGATGTCGAGTATGAAAAGAATTCATTGGATTACTGACCAATGATGAATGTCGTAAACCAATGTGAGGAAACTCATCATTGATGTCAATGAGTGCCAAGGTACCTGAGTACCTCTTGCGAAGTGTGATTGAATGAGCTGATGTCGAGCCACTTGCAAGATCTGACAATCAAGGGACATTGATGTATTCCCATGATTATCAGCAAGAGAACTTGCCATTAAGGCATGCAAGCCTCTAGGTACTCAAAATGGACTCTAGTATATATCCCAGATAAGGTTTTGAGGTCAACGGGGCAAGACTTGTTGAAAGATGGGACTTAAGGAATCCCACATCAGTCAACGCAAGTTCTGATAAAAAGAGCGGTAGGATTAGAAATGAAAATATCTTAGTAGTAACAATGTGTATGGCAAGGCAATGTAGTCATGGAAAGGGAGCTGGATAGTTTTATTGACAAGGCAAACTAAACTGAGAAAATATTAAGAGATGTATGTGACTCAAAAAGATAGGCGTGTGCGAAGTCATGAAGGATAATTCAATGGAAGATAGGGTTCAACACATGGATGAACAATCTGCTTTGAAGGAGGAAGACATTCATGACGCAAATGGGTTTATGAAAAGGTTTCTTTATAACTACAAATGCCATGATGTGTAAGACAAGAATCAGCTCCTTCAAGCAGTCAATAAGACATGTTTTGTTTTTCAAAAGTTTTGTGATCTTTGAAAATCACTTCAGCAGCAAGATGCGATCAACCGCGCTCCTAAAAAAACACTTAGTACAAATCCTGCATGAAAACTTGTGAGATGTTCGAAAATATATCATGTAGAAAGAAGGACAAATGCGACAAAGTAAATAAAATGTGTTTTATACCTCTTGTCGTGATCATTGCGCACGCTTGTTTGATTGCTGATTGCTTGCTTAAGTGACTCCAAGAAAACATTTGACTTAAAAAAAACATTACTGTGATAATGTTTTCAAGAATTTATTTGAAATGTCCATTTGCTAAAAGGTTTTATTTTTTATGTATTTAACCTAAAATTTTCTTTTTTATAATTTTTTTTATTTTTTTTATTATTATTATTATTATCTTTATTATTTTTTTAACAAAACAAACTCAAATAACATGTGATAATAAAACAAACAAACAAACAAACAAAATTCTTTATCTATCTATCTATCTATCTATATCTATATCTATATCTATATATATATATATATATATATTGACAAACAAATAATAATAAAACAATCAAATAAAAGAAAAGTAATTAAATAAAAGAAAAGTAATTATTATTATTATTTTTTATCATAAAACAAAATGGTCATCTATACCTGCATCAAGAGTCGGGGCGATCGCTGGGAAAAATCGGTTGCGTTCACCCGAAGAGGAATATCCCAGGCTTCATACTCCATATGCACTTTACTGTTTTGCAGAGGAAAGTTGTTTTTGAACTGTTCAACACCAATTGTTATCACATGACCGTCGAGAAGTTCATAGCCAAACTTGTTTTTGCAATTTCCAGTTCCTGCTCAGAGTCAAAGGAAACATACGCTAACTTCTCCTTCACATCTTGTACTATCTCATGTTCTGCAGTTGTTGTAAAAGAGTACCCACGCTCAGTAAGAATCTTTATCAATGAATTAGTCAGATCACGCCCAACAAGGTCCAGTTTGAGGATGGCATGAGGTGAAGCATATCCCTCATAAATTGGGATAGTATGTGTCACACCATCACTAGAGTCCAGTAAAATATTGGTTGTACACCCACTTGCATATAAAGAAAGCACTGCGTGAATGGAAACATACATGATAGGCATATTGAAAATCTCAAACGTCATTTGTGTCATCTTCTCTCGGTTAGCCTTTGGATTAAGAGGTGTCTCTGTGAGAAAAGAAGGATGCTCCTCTAGAGCTACACGGAGCTGAGTGAAATATTTTTATGGGATTCTCTCTATTCTATGTTTGCCCATAAATAAAGAAATAAGGGAATAATAAAAAGAATAGGGGTAAAAGTCAATTCTGTGATCCGACAAGTAATAGTCATTTCCTTCATTTTGTCGAAATTATAAAGTATCCCCACCCAAGGTATCTTGTGAGTCTCTAGCTGGATCACCTTTCAAAATTTACACCGAAACCATTCCTTCTACAATTAGGAGACGTGCTTCTACAAAGATTCACCTTTCTAGACTCTAGTGTAGAATAAAACCTATAAGCCATATCATGCCAACTTCTCTTTCACAAAGCATTTAAAGTACTTGCCCTTGGCTGAAACAGAGGAATAGTCATATAAGAGAATGACACATTGCCAGAATCCTCCACAAACATAACTAAATACTTGAAAACCATATGCCAAGATCCAAATAAGCATAGATTTACATTATTTGAACTTAGTAGAGGATAATTTTGCTGGAAGAAGTAGAGAACTTATAGCGTTCTCTTGAGATCCTTCAACTTTGATCTTGTAATTGCCTGAAAGTTGTAAAAAAACAAAGACAAGAGGCTTGCTGAAACCTCGAGAGGAGGAAATCTAAACAATGACTGATGGAACTGGTACTTGCACATCAACAAGCTTCATGGATCCTAAGAACATGCAAGAACATTTATTTTTTAATGGATTCAAAACTGAGATCATAATCTTGCTGAAACCATTCACACTTCCCATAAAGAACCCCAAAATGAAAACAAGCTTGAACCTGAGAAATTATCTACCACCAAAATATCCATCTAGACATTTGGCCACATAGGCAAGTCCATTCCACACTACTTGGGAATCAAATTATTATGACAGAAAATATGTTTCAGTCCATATCCAAGATACAGTAGAGGCAAGAAGTTCCACAGAGATAAGATTGGATGTTCTCTGTGAAGTTTCTTGGAAGAAATAACATAACGAATAGACACTCTAGAAGTTATCAGGTACCTTATGAGATCCATATGACTGATGAACACATCACCACCTAGAGGTTGATATTCTTCCAAACAATTAATTAACGTAGGGGCAAGGTCAGACCCTTGATAGTTTAGAAAATCTTTTCCAGATCCTGCCGAAAGGTTAGAGAACTTATCCACCTACAAATGCTCCAGCTTATTTTCAATGGTGATGGTTTCTAGTACCATATTATCTTTAGGCCTTCTAGGCTTTGAAGGTTCACTGTCATGACCAAACCAGTCTCCTAGTTTGGAAAAATCCTTATCCCATTGGTCTCTGGGAAGGAAAAAGGAGAAGAGAATGCATGGTAATGGCATCCCTGAGATCCTCTGAACGCTCATCAATAGATACTTTCATTCATCTGTCGATTCTGCTAGAGACATCAATTGTTATTCGCTAGTGATCAAATATTTCTCTCCTTCACACACACCATGCAAAAGCATCATTAGATGAATCCTCTGATTCTATATAAGTAAAATGTTAGGATCAGATCCCAATCAACCCAATGTTCATGATACTGGATCTCAGCGTCATCTGTGTACCCTTGTGATATAGTGTGACGGTTTGGAAATAATATCACCAAAAAAATCTTCATTGATTGCCAACAAAAAAACTGTCAGATAAATGCTAGTTAAATTCAGAACCAAATGTATAGACGTGGGCCACTTGAATAAAACAACCAAATATATATCGGACAGTTAAAATGATAGTTTTATCTCCTTCAAAGAATCACATTTGATTAATTATGGATTGGCAAGAAGATGTTGCAAATTATATTAACCACAATAAAATCAATGCACCGTTAAATACAATCAAACAAGATTGTTGCAAATCAATCAAATTAGATCTGGTCTTACAACCTCCAACAAAAAAAAATCTCTGAATGTGGTTGAATGAGGAGATAAACCATCTAAAACCTATTTTGAGAATCTGGGATATGAAAGAAAAATAGATTTTCTTACCTCATCGATCCCTCTCGTCATGCACTTACTGTTGGAGTGTGCACCTTCGTCTCGTCTAAATTTTCCATTTGATCTGTGTACCAATCGCATGAAATTGCATTCGACCGAGTTTATGCAGGAGCTCCAACTCCAGGTGTGGATTCACTCGGCCAGGTGAATGCTGCATATCTCCTTCAACATTGTTCTCTTCATTTTCATTATGGTGCGTGAGTAATATGAAAGTAG
>SNQJ01S0098096.1:24204-47714 GCA_010110895.2 Picea sitchensis | reverse complement strand
TTCACTATTCCTGGCTACTCATCCTGATCACCTTGGTTAGATAAGGGGATCACTTCAGACCCTAAAAACAAAAGTGCGAATGAAGGCATGTTTACAGGGTATTACAACGACATGCCGGAAAGCATTTCCAACACTTAGCGAGTTATTCCAGAAGTGGTTGCACAATATCAGGGCATATCCAACTTCAAAGTGACCAGGCATGCAATATGGATCCAAGAATGAAAGGATCTCGAGAAGGAATGGCTACAACTGCGGTATTGCGTCAAGGAAGAGGACGTTGAAATGACCATCAAGGATTGGCAAGATGACTGGAGGGTTCCAGGCCTGAATCAAGAGATGTCTGCGGATAAGGAGGCTGATGCAGGGCAAGAACAGATACCTGCAGGAGAAAAAATGACGCCCAAGAAGCCAAACCCAGGACAGAATCAGACACAATAGAAGAAAGGGGTTGTAGCCAAGAAAGGTACCCAGGTGGGGAAGAAGAAAATAACCCAGGCATCGCATGAACAAGAGAAAGAGACTAAGACAACACAATGGAACACATGAAGTGCTACTCAACATGAGAAAGGCCAGACCAAGAGACCAATAATACAAATGGGGGGTGCACGCAAGAAAACTAAGGCACACAAAATCAAACCGGAATATACAGTGACCAAGGATGACGCGGACCACGTGGCCCAAATGGTCCAGGAATAAAAATCAGAGGATTTTGATGAAGCCCAACGTCAAAGGGGCAGGATCCAGGAAGAGTTGGTCGACCTGAGGAAACTCCTAGAGCATATCAGAGAAACGCAGAGGACCGACAAAGGAATAACATCAGTCCCTACAACATCACAGGTAGGAGCCAAGGTTGAGTTGAGAGAGAAGGATAGGATCCAAACGACATCACAACCAAGCTCGACGTTTCATGTTACACCTAACATGTTGTGCATGGATGAAATTGTGGCCCAGACACCCTTGAAAGATCTGGCACAAATATAGTTGGTAATGGGGTGGATACCAACCAAGCCATTATATAAACTACAAGTTAGCATCGTGTAGGAGGTAAAGTCATGTGCAAGTACAAATGCAGCAGAACTGCAACAAAGGAAGGAAAACAGAGAAGCATTGGAGTTGGTTCTTAGGTAGGTCAAGCTTGAGACCAAGGATGAGAAACATCATGTGGATAAGATCGATCAGGGATTGGTTGTAACCTATAAAAAAATTCTAAAGAGTGTGCAAACAACAGAGCTCATGACGACACATAAATTGATCATATTGTGCAGACAATTGATCAATACATGCAGGAGATCGAGAACCTCTAGGAACAACTCATCCCTACCACTCCCTCAGAGGTGAAGGAGCAAAGGAAGAAGGAAGCAGCAAGGTAGATGGAGGATATGGAATGACAAGTCAACAGAACTGTCGACTTGTTCGATAAAGAAACACAGCTATGGAAAAAGTTGGAGGAGGATCAAGAGGTCCAGTAGTGGGAATAGGAAGAGGAGAATATAAGAACAACTATCCAACACCTCAAGCAGAGGTAGAAGATGATACAGATCACTGAGCACCTCAAACGAATAAATGATATGAAGAAGCTGCAAGAAGAATTCATAACTATGCAGACACAGAAGGAGGAGTGACAAGCTCAAATGGAACCTCTCCAAGAGCAAGAAGCGAAGGTCATTGCACAGGAAGAAGAAGCAAAGAAGAACATGGCACAAACTTAGGCAGAGTGCACAGAGATGATCATCGAGGAGATTATAATGCAANTCAGAGAAAATACCATGCAGACTCAAGCACAAGCAAGGGAACTCACAAAAAAGTTCCAGGCTCTCGTAGGAGCTGTGGAAGAAGTGCACAAAGTTTAGGTGGCTCGGGATGAGCCACATATCAGTGTTGGGGCCCAATTGGATGTAGGCCTAGTCAGGAGAAAAGGATATTTTTGGAAGAGAAGCATGTAAGGAGGAAATGACATCTGGAAGGAAAAGTAGCATGTGTAAGGGAAGCAGGAGAGGCATGCATGCAAGGAAGACCTAACGATGCTAGGGTTAGGGTTTTTGTAATGTATTGTAATGGTTGGTGAGCCAAGAATATAAATAAGTAGTACTTAGAGGAAGAGAGGATCGATTGGGAGAGATAGGAGAGTCGACCAAGGAGGGGAAAAGTTGTAAGAATTGTACTACTCAGTAAGCTTGTGAGTTAGGGAGGCAGTGAGCGACTGTATCCTAAGGGTTAGATCATAGGATGAGGATCTTGGTGCGATCTAGTTAGCCTCACAAGGATCGGGGAGCCTATAGAAGAGAGTAAGACCTAAGATTGTAAACATGCATGATGTGATATATTACTGAACCAAAATAAAAGCTTGAGAGCCAGATCTTTGTGTACGTAGCCTAGGATGGGGTGAACCATGGTAACACCTATGTCATGTGAATGAATGCATGCATCTTTACTACTGTTAAATGGTGAATTTTAGATGAGTGAATTAACTAGTTAGATATGGTATTTCACATGCATGAATGGAAATACTATTATAATCAAATGTTAGAATGAAAAAGTAATATTACAAGACACAACTACATATCTCCACTCCTTCCCAGGTTGCAAACACCTGATTATTGCAGCCACCCATAGAGCTATCTCAGGTGAGACGACATAGTACACCCTGTGTGTTGTGTTTCCTTCTGGTCTTTTAGGGGGGCCGATAGTTTTAGAGGGATTTTGTTGGGAGATTGTCAAAACTGAACCAGGGTCAATCTATGATAGTAAGGTAGGATTAGAATAACCCATAAAGAATCCTAAGTAAAATAAGTAAAAGCCAATAGATACCATTTCTTCATAAGGAGGGAGGATTGATCTAGGTGGATATCGGTGGCCACCCACCTATTCCACTGGCTCGAAAAATAATTTTCCACCTTGGCATTTTTTCAACAATGTTTTGGGTTCCAAACTTTCGGGGTTGTTTTGAGGCCCTAAACGATGTTTTTTTGGGTATTTGGGGCCCAAGAGGTTGACTTCGAAATTAGCTTGGGCTAGTCAAAAATCATTCTTCTCGGTTAAACCTTTCCAATGGTGTATTGAGCGCCCCAAACGAAGATCGTATGCACACTTTATGCCCCCAGGAAGTTGATGTATCAACTACCCCTATCGAGGCCGCAAACCTTTTGGATTTTCAACTTCCGGGGTTAGGGTTTTGGATTTTCCTTATGTTAAAAAGGCCTTTGGAGCCTCATTGTAACAATCATCTTCTTGTGAATGCAAGTAGCTGTCGCATCTCTTCTTAGAGATAAGCTACCACCATTCTAACGAGTCTTTCACTCTGTATTTTTACAGTCTCTATACATTTCTTTCATTAGTAGAAATCATGTATTACTATATTTCTCTGTTTATGGAAATATTTATTTGTATTTCATTGTAATATCTATGCTTTCATTCCATTCTCAAAAATAATCCAGATCAGTGGTATTAGAGGAGGCTTCTCTTGATCATTTTTCAGTGCATGTCCCCGACGAGGTCTGAGTATAGAAAGTTGGGTCTCTAACTTGTTTCTCTTGAGTAAACTCGCTCTCACACGCCCAAGAAACCCTCCATGGATGAAGAAAAGAAAAATGACATAGCAGAAGATTCTATTAATATGTTGCTTCGACAAGCTCTAACGTGATAGAGGGATGAAATGATGGAGAATTTTTCCCACATCCTTCAACGCCTGCCGATCACAACATGAGTATCTTCATCAAGTGACCACTTTGAAGGAACCTCGCCTTTCAAGGTACAAGTTAATTTTGATATTCCCATATTTGAAGGATAGATAGATGCATATGCACTAGAAAAATGGTTAAATCAGCTAGAAGGTTATTTCTATGTGTTAGTCCCTAAAGTTGCACTTGACTACTAAGGGAAAGCTAGGGCATCATCGATTTATTGCAAAAGTGTTTTGAAGGTTTTTATGGTTTGGCTTTGAATGAGGTGGTTGAAAACTGGTTCAAAGGTTATAAAATAAACAAGAAAATTAGAATAAGAACAAAAGATATCCCATTGACTGGTTAACAGGTAGTCACATAGATGGATTAAACCAGTAATAAAAAGAGAATATGAAGCCTTCAATTTTTCAACTTCACATAAATTCTTGTCTCAGAATATCATAAACAAACAATACCATCAACTTGATATCAGAAATTGAAAAATAATTTCCACAGTAAATTTTTCACTGTATTAATTAACAGCCAAGAATCAAAAGCATTGCAATTTGAATAATGAATTCAAGCATGAGGAAAGAAAAATAGAGTAGAAAAGAGTGTTTAACCATCCATATGCCTTTTCTATTAAGTGTCAAATAGAACATAAATGTCTTTACAAGGAGTTTCACAAAAAGGTCCTTTGGATCTCCCTTTTTTTGGACCCTTAACTTCTCATTCTACAGAGTTTATAGAAACAATACATAATTATCAAGATCCAAAAGAAATGGATCTGAAAACCTCCTCATCTATATTTATTTTCTTGTTTCAAATAATCAGGGAGAATATCCAATTTGATCTCCAATTTGAATTGATGAGGTGGCTTGTCAATTGCTGTCCATGACATTTTTCAGGAAAACAAATCTGGTAAATTCCTGAAAAATAGGGTCCAACAATCTGTTCATATCTCTTAAATGGTGGTAGATGTGTAAAAATTGAGAGATTTTTTTGTGAAGGGGCATGTTCCCAACAAAAACATCTTTTGGTTTCAACAAATTCATCTTCAGCTATTCTGCAACCTCTCTTGAAGAAAAAGACTAAAACAGGTAAAAATAATAGAGCATTTCCTGTAGCTTTATCATAAAGTTAGGCCTCAAAGATCAATTCGAATATCTTAAAATGTGATTGCTGTGTAAAAACCGAGAGAGTTTTTTATGAAGGGGCATGTTCCCAACAAAAAACTCTTTTGGTTTCAACAAATTCATCTCCAGTTTCTCTACAACCTCTCTTGAAGAAAAAGACTAAAACATGTAAAAATAACAGAGTATTTCCTGTAGCCTTATCAGAAAATTAGGCCTCAAAGATCAATTCGAATCTATTAAAATGTGATTTCTGTGTAAAAACTTAGAGAGGTTTTTGTGAAGGGGCATGTTCCCAACAAAAACCTCTTTTGTTTCAACAAATTCCTCTCCAGTTGTTCTATAACCTCTCTTGAAGATAAAGACTATAACAGGTAAAAAAAAACAGAGTATTTCCTGTAGCTTTTCTTGTTCTTCTTTTAATGATTCTTTATGTACTGGGGACATTCTTGTCTTTCGTTTGATATATGCTTTAGCATATTCATAATGGTCTTCTTCTGTTTTTAAATCCACCTCAGGAATAATTTCGTTTTTTGTTTCCCATTTGGGTCTCTTACCTTTGTTGGTCCTCGTCACCCTGATATCAACCATTTCTTCTTTAACAAGGGTTTCATCAATTGAAATATTTTGTCTCTGTGTAACAGTCTTTTTTCCTTTTCCTTTCTTCTGTTTGTTGGACTGTGTGTTAGGGTTTAAAGATTGCATGAGCTAGCTCCAGGGCTTCTATAATTCTCTCAAAGAAGACATAACTAAAGTCTTAATTAAGACTTGATGAAACAAACTACTCTTTGCATTGGTGGAGAGTGATTGCACTCTCTTTGACATCTTTGTCAAGATTTTGAGTAGAAAGTAAGGTAGATTTAAGGGATAATCTCCATTTATATGCATTAATATCCTAATTTGGTAGATAGAAAGTAGTGAAAATCTACCTTCGCAGGTGATATACCTGTGGATAACTATCAAAGTAGTGTGCCATTCAGGTCTAATCCAGCTACGAGGAACTCCCCTTCACCAATTCGTATTTTGCTTATCTGGAAGTAGGAATTGATTGACAAACTCTGTAACCACATGCTCTTTCTCCCACCATCTTTCTCCTCCAACCACCAATCTGCAAGCTTTAGCAATTGCCTGTTTTGTCACCAACGTCAGCATCTTCCCAATCTCTACCTCGTGACCATCAAATTTCAGTGCAAACTCCATGGAGACTTGTTTTCTGTGACCTTGGAAGGTAGTGAGGAATTCAAACCAACCAACATCTCTAAATCTCTGTGCCATCTGTGGATATGCCTCAAGAAGCTCGATGCCCTTAGGTTCCAATTTGAACACTTACCTGCTTCTCTCAGGCACCATGAAACACGATGCTACACATGCACTGATCGGATTCTGAATTTACAAACTTCAACTGTTAACATATAACAGTTCTTCTGAGAAAAATACATGCACTTATAATTCAACACAATCAGAATGATAAGTGGCGGGTTTAGATAATGATATTTGGGAATTGAATGATTTGAAATGAGTCCTTTGTGGGTACAGAGCGATCCGATCATGTAATGGTTTGAATCACAAAATGATTCCAAAGATATTTTGGGACACATGTGAACTCTTGAACCATGATCTGTGTCATCATAACGAAATCTGGGTGATGGGCGCATATCAAGGAATGATTATCTTTGTGCTACGGGAATAAGGCTATTCCCATAGCGCTATTAATGACTTAGCATAATTTGAATTTCTAAAGTTTGAACAGGCATATAAAGTGACACATCATTTAAAACCATGTCTTACAACTCCAAACTTAAATAAATTATTCAAAAAACTGAAGTGCAAACCATAAGACACTAAAAACAAAGATTAAAATCAAATGAAAGCAGATAATAAAGTGTAGGTAGGAAGGGTTTAGGATTAGGGTTTCTCACTAAATCAAGACAAAATTAGAGACTAACACTATGTTCAAAATTTCTGTGACAAGGAAAAGATCACCTTCACGCTCCTTAAAGCTCTCCCCCATGTCAAACATTGGCGGGAAACTTATTGGGAGAAACGTTCCACATAAGAGTCTAGAATATATGGGGCCGAGCCCACTTGGGATGGTTTTGTGGATGCGGCCAAGGAACAATATTACTCTGTTGGTAACGGTGACAACCAATACATGAGATGGACCACACTGCGGCAATAGAGGGGCCAAGCAGTGTTAGAGTTCATCAATACCTTCCATACCTTGCACACCAAACTGGGTATCAAAGACTCCAAGCGACATCTAGTTCTGAAATACCATGGGGATCTACAAAGATACATCGAAATTGAAATGGATTTTCTGTACATCTCATCACTAGGTGTTTCTTATTGATATGCTATTAAAATAAAGCATAAATTTAAGCACCAGAACAAGAGGGAGTTCGGGTCTACAGCACCCAAAGTATGGTAAAGATGGCTCGAACAACCAACCTTTAGAAAACTAGTCCAAGCCACATGAAAAGAAGGGTAACGAAAATACAAAGATGGACACTAGAAAATGGTATGATTTCCACAAAATCCATTGGCACAACATTGATGAATGTCTCTCAAAACAATCATTGGTGACCGATATCAAAGACAAGGAGTCGAACCCTGATTCAAAATCTGATTCAGAAAACACTGGTAGAATACAAATCATCGATGCATACCCCACTAGAATTGTCGCTACCACAACAATTCAACCAAAATAACCAACATATACTGAAGAGGGGGAGCTCATTCACAGATGTGTGTGAAGGGGACCCTGCTTCATTTTATTCTTTATAATGGAAGCAAAAAGAACCTTATCTTAACAGAGGTCGTCAAACAGTTAGGATTGTCGACAACACCACACCCTCATCCATACAACATTAGGTGGATTTTCAAGGGACACGATATCCATTTCATCCAGTAGTGTCAATTTTCATACGGCATCCAACCCTTCAAGGAAGAGGTATTATATGATGTTTCTCCACTGGATGTTTGTGATGTTCTATTGGGCCAAACATATATGTGGAAGTGCCATGATATTTATGAGTCTCGACCTTGTACTGTCATTGTTACTATGGGGGGTCATATATATAGGATACCATAGGTAGTTCCAACTACTATCCCACCTAAATAGTGCCACAAGGTAGTATCTCATACTACAAAATTCATTTTCTTCACAATCTATTCAAAAGGACACTACAACCACTACAGCCTCAGCCCAAGCACCTTCTATCCAACAGAAGTAGGTCAATAAGATTGAAAAAAAGAGCAAATATTCCTTCTGCACAAAATTATCTCATGCATCAAGACTTGTTAAAAAGGTCCAACCCTTCCAACATCAGGTTCTCAACAACCTTCTACAAGCCAAGAAACAGAACGTCTCCAACAAGGAAAGTAACTCAACAAGTTTTAGGTTCAACAAACGCTTCCCACTCTCCCCCAAGAAATCAATGCAATGGATACCATTTCTTCCTAAGGAGGGAGGATCGATTCAGGTGGATATTATTGGAAACCCACCTATTCCACTGGCTCAAAAAATAGTTTTCCACCTTGGCAATTGTTCGACAATTTTTTAGGTTCCAAACTTTCGAGGCCATTTTGAGGCCTTAAATGATTTTTTTGGGGGATTTGGGGCCAAACCAAATATCACAAGCACTGGACTGGGCTAGTTTAAAATCATTCTTATCATTTAAACCTTTCCAACGGTGTGTCGAGTGCCCCAAACGGAGATCGCATGCAAAAGTTACGCCCCCGGGAAGTTGACATATCAATTATCCCCATCGGGCCCCGCAAACCTTTTGGCTTTTCATCTTCCAAGGTTAGGGTTTTCGATTTTCCTTATGTTAAAAATTCCTTTGGAGCCTCATTGTAAAAATCATATTTTTATGAATGCGAGTAGATGTCACATCTTTTATCAGAGATAAGATACCACCATTCTAGCGAGTCTTTCACTCTGTATTTTTATAGTCTTTGTACATTTCTTTCATTAATAGAAATAATATATTACTGTATTTCTATGTTTCTGGAAATATTTATGTGTATTTCATTGTAACATCTCTACTTTCATTTCATTCTAAAAAATAATCTAGATCAGTGGTATCAGAGGAGGCTCCTCTTGTTCTTTTTCAGTGTATGTCCCCGACGAGGTCCGAGTATAGAAAGTTGGGTCTTGAGCTTGTCTCTCTTGAGGAAAATCATTCTTTCACGCCTAAGAAACCCTCCATGGAGGAAGAAAAGAAAAACAACAGAGAAAAATATTCTATTAATCTGTTGCTTGAGCAAGCTCTCACGTGATATAGAGACAAAATGATGGAGAATTTTTCCCACATCCTTCAATGCTTGCCGATAACAACAAGAGCATCTTCATCAAGAAACCACTTTTGAGGCACCTCTCCTTTCAAGTTACAAGTTAATTTTAATGTTCCCTTATTTGAAGGACATATAGATGCATATGTGTTACACATTATTTTGGTCACCTCAGTGATCAATTGACAACATGTGCTCATGTTCCCTGAAAATATTAAGAGAGACTTTCTCCATGAGAAAATTGGTTTTCTTTTCCTCTTTAAAAAACCATAACAAGGAAGGTCATCGCACCCTGTTATATTCATGGGGTGCGACAATGGATGATATTCACACTCTATACTAAAACTATACTGTGACGTCATCGCAGTCTTCTTGTGCATAGGGTGTGGCGATGCTTAAGAAAAGGAAAAGTCAAAATTCACGAATGTTCTAGAAGGGAATCTTCTAGAAGATGAGGTGGCCTCCGATCGGTTTGGATCTTACTCGCTTCTCTGATTTAGTGGGATCATCCTAATCCCCTCATCCATCTCTCTTTCACCATATATAAAGAGGGATATCCTATGGAAAAGGCTAAGGTTTGTAAGGGCTTGCATATGCATGAAGAGCTCTAGTACAGATTATGATTGAGAGCTTTTCTTTAGTTCTCTAAGTCAGATTGTGGATCTTCTTCATCAAAGGCATTGGAGAAAAGGTGTGTGTGTTGGATCAGAGAGCTATTGAAAGGGACCTTGCAACATCAAGGCATGGGTTGCATTCTCCACTTTCCATTTAATATAATACAACAATAGATTTCTTCCCTATAAAGGTGTCTTAACTTTTATTGTATAACTCCTTGATATTATACATAGAATTCATTGGAATATATTTATCTTTGTTCTCTCTCTCTCTATTGGTTTGTGCTTCTTAAAACAAGTTCACCATTCTGAAAACTCAAAGAATGATCTACAAGGATGAAACTGCGAGGATCAAGTGTCGTTTAAAAGGTATGTCAGTTGTACCTCTCTAAACCTCTCTAAACTAGTTTATATGACAATGGAGTCTAAGGTGAAGTTTGTATTTTGTCTTGTTTTGTTCTAGATTTCTGTGGAAGTTAGGGAGATCAGTTTGTGTCTGCACTTATCGATTAGTCTGATAACAAAATTGGCGACCATACTAGGGATACAACCTTTTTTTTCTTTTCTTCTTATTTTCTTTTAGCCTACCTTATTTTGGTTAATTTCGTTCTCTGAGTTTGTGGGTGATCCATCTTGACTCCCTGGGTCTGAAGGTTCATTAAGAATTTTTTTCTTTCTTCCCATTTTTATTTATTTTCAAAGATTGTCGCACTGTACCCTATTGACATCCTGAGATGATTCTCTGATGTCGCACTCTACTGGTTTATCCCAGTGCGATGACATCACACTGTACCTTATTGACATCTTGCGACGATACTAGATTGTTTCACTGTACTCCTGCACAACCTATGACGATTCCTGTAGGAATTGTTGGGTGGTAGCCATTTTTCTTTTCTCTACCCAGTTTTGCCTCTACTACCTTGAATGAACCTCTGACACTACTGAATGATTGATTTATAACTTTTAATCTCGCATTTGATTTATTTTCAGAAATTGAAATTCTTCTTTGTAAATTTTGTAAGTTTTACTTTTGATTTCTTATCACAAGGGGATAATCTCGATATCTTGATCCTGAGTGCTTGTTTGATAATGAGTCTTTGATTTATTTGGAGTTTTAGATTTTTTTTTACTTTCTAGATTGTTAATTGATTAAGAGACAATTTTTGTTTGTATTTGAAAAAAGGTTTTCTTATCATTTCATTTTTTGTTTACATTGTGAGTTTGATTTGAGAATAATGTTGAGAATGTACTAGTTTTCTTGGACCATGCTTTCTTTTATTCATTACATCTTTGATCGGATTGGAGAAAGAAAGAACTGAATTTATTCTTCTTTTTAGTCATCTTTACAAGAAAATTATTGCATTCAAATATTTGTAAGAAGAGGAAAATTGGAAAATTTAGTAGTTTTTGATTATTTGGAATCTTTTTCATTCAAAATTTGAGAAATTGTGTTTCGTAGATTTTGTATTCCAAAAAGAGACACCTTCTCCCTACTGTAATTAGAGTTCATCAAATTAAACAATTGCATATAATATCTTATTGCATTTTGTTGGGTCAAGGTTGAATACATCATCAGTTTCATTTCCATTTCCCTTTTGAGTAAGCAACAACCTTTAAATACAATGTAATTTTAAAATCTATTAGAAACTTTTATTTTCTAGAACTTCTCTACACCAAAATTAGCTAGGATAGTTCTTTGGAATAGATTGTAAGGTACACTCTCAAAATCATCAAAACACACAATAGTATCTTGTGATAGGGAGAGTTCAAATCCACTTTCTACATTTTGTCATGGGAATCCCTTCTAACACAAGGGTCAATCACGAGGTCACATTAGGACTGACATAGTTACTCACTCTACTTTGTTAGTCTTGGTGTAGAGATTGCGTTTATTATTAGGGATAAATTGAGAAGAAAATCCTGTGGGGACCTTATCAAGTTGATTTCGGGCTTAGATACCCTACCTTTGTGCGTGGATCAAACTGTCGACTGTTTCCCTAGGCATCATTGTCAAAATTGGTAACCTTAGTGTCATATCTCTTTAGAGTATTTACATGAGGTGACCATGGAGGGGAAATTCTTCACAGTACCTAGAATCGACGTTGGCCAAACTCACTCAGGCTCCTTGGAGGGTATACCCACGATTATGTGTAGGAGCTTGCACCAGGGTGTAAGTCCATTAAGCAGGTTGTCAATGTAACTTTTCCACCCACTTTATCCCAACCCATTCTTGTCTTGATTTCATGACGTTCGATTTCATCACCAACTAGTGACTTCAAAATAAGAAGGTTTGTTTGCATGTTTGATATCTAGATTTTATTAGTGAGTGTTGTATGTTTCTCTAGTTGGCCATAGATTTATTTCATTCTTTATTTGGTGCGGCCAACATTGACCCTCACCGTTCACATAGGATGCAAGGGTTACCTCCATAAGCTCCAAAAGAATACACTCCTTTTCTTCCTAACTCACCAGAGGGTTATCTTGAAGGAGCAATCAATAACGACGTAGCCTCTGAGATTGAAAGTTCTAATCCATTGGAGGAATCAATACTTCCCACAAATCCATTATTGAGTGTTTTACATGATCCACTTTTTCTCCAAATTAAATCATTGGGAGACGTTGTTGCTGAAGATTATACTAGAATACCTGCTGGAACTCACACAGATTTTGGTGTAGACGATCTGCTTTTTTAGAGTGAGTCGTTTAGAACTCCAATTCATACTGCTGGAATTGTTAATCCTAGCTCTATCCCTGTCCGTTCTTTCTGGAGGACCTCTTCGGGACATGATATTTTTGATAAACTAGGAATGAGGCCTAATCAACCTATGGCATCACATACACCTACGACTTCCACTACTTATATAATAAATTTAGATCATTTTACTAGCATGACCAGTAATGTTGTCATGGTTTCAGACCAATTGTTGGTTGGTTCTCATACAATTCTTCCTCTCGATCTCGCTACCTCTACCATGGTCCCACAAGCTATGACTATTTCTGCCAGAAATGTGGTATTCATTCAACCTCCTATTGGAACACCACTTCCTCTTAGATCAAATCTGTCACTTCCACTTGGGTATAATGCTTTGAATACTTCCATTGCTAATCCTACCCAAAATCCTTTTGAAGGGTCTAATCTTTTTGTTCCTCCTGGGTATAATGTTGCTAGTAGTTTTGTTCCTACACCTACCCAGGTTCTCTCTGGGGGGCCTAACATTCATCCTCCACCTTCACCTGGAGGAACTAATCATCCTGGCCCTAGTATCTCCAATCAAGTTGGAGGAACAATTCATTTTGTCGCTTTTGGTTTTCAAATTCCTGTTGGAGTTCAACCTCAAGTTGGGGGCCATAACCCAGTGTATGGAAAAAATATCCCTGGATTACAATCTCAACCTTGGAATTTTCCTTTCCAAGGAATTCAACAACCTCCTGGGGGTAAAGCTTCTCAAGTTAATTATTTTGTACCCCCTAATCTCAGGAAACCATATCCAGGTTCTATGAATCCTACATGGGGTCAAAATTTTCAGTCTAATGCTCCTTTCCAAGGAATCTTACCTAATCAACCAACTCATGTTGGCTATTCGACTCAAAATCCTCCATCGAATTTGTCAGGACTCTCTAACTATCTACAGACTGCTTATGGTCCTACTGGTATACCTACGAGACTACCTCCTCAAAACTACTAGTTTCCTCAAGTGAACAGACAGATGACATTTCTTTCTACTTTGGATTTACCAGATTTATCTAGGATTTTGAATGATCCTATTTTTCATTCTCCTTATTGTCCTGTCATACCTACCAAATTGCCATCGGATTTTCCTTATTTGACGTCCGATCAAGAGAAGACCCAAATAATCATGTCATGACATTCCATCTTTGGTGTTTTTCCAACTCCTTGATGGATGACTCTATAATATTACATCTTTTCCAACGAACTCTTATGGGTTCGGAAGCCAAATAGTATATTGAGTTACCAAGAGGATTATTCAATGACTTGAATACCTTATCCATGGCGTTCTTAACAAATTACCAATTACCAATACGATACGAGACATGAACTGAAATTTTTAGCTCATTTAAACAATCCTCTTCTACTCACATTTCCGATCATATTCATGAGTGGAGGAGGAGAAGACGCTTAATCAAAGTTCCCATTCCTGATCAACTATTGGTCGAGTGGTTTACGAAATAATTCATTGGTCCTATATCCCGTTATTTTTCCATGGGTGGTGTCGTCATTAAAGAGAAGGCGATTAGTCGTGCTCAATATTTGGATCTCGTTTATTCACAAATGGACACACTATATGACTTGATCCCTGATGCTCCTCGTCCATCTACGAATCCAACCCCAACAATTACAATATCTTCCCATGTTGTTGATAACGTGATTGGCACTTTTCATGCTGAGACTCAGTTTAAACAAGCCATTCATTCCAATCCCAAGTCTACTATTCCTAATGTACAAAATACTCCTCCTCTGACTCCTTATCCTGGTAAAACCTTTGAATTTAATTTGGTTCAATCTACACCTACCGGTAAAAATCAAAATAAAAAGAAAGGGAAGGGTAAGAATAAGGAGGACAAAAATAATAATACACAATTTGAGAAACCCAAGACGGAGACTGTTGATGACAAAGACAAGTGCAAACCTCATTATCCTTTCCTTATATGTGGTGAGGATCATTATACGAAAGATTTTCCATGACGTGTTGAGGTTACTAAGTTCCTGGAAGGGATCGGGACACCTCCTACACCTGTTGTTTTGTCACAACCGTTTCCTTCTCAGCAACAGGCCCAATTGGTCATTCATGACCAACCTTCTCCCCCTACCATGTCTTATGTAATTATGTGCACTGGTGACTCCAAGAAGAACGAAGTTGCATTTGCAACTCGAGCCAAGGATTATTCTACTTCGAAAGATAAAGTTGATGATTCACCACCCTCGTTGGTTCAACCTACTCCACCAAACTCACCTCCAAATGATCCTCTTCATCTCAAATGATAGGGCCTAGATACATTTCTTCGTCCTACTCCCAAGGGCATTCTTCGAAATTCATCGTTTAATCCTCATGCACGTTCCCCCAAAAACTATATTATGTAGAAGACCTTGCGCAAGCACCCTCTGCGATGTCGTCTCTCGAAGTCCTTCAAATTTGTCCTACTCAACAGAAGACACTATTAAAGGCTATTGGTGGAATTGATCCTACCGATACAAATTTGATAATATTTGACTTGGAAGATCATATTCCAAGGCTTACTCCTCAATTATATTTTTAGATACAAGTTGTTGTGGAAAATAAGAATATTTTTCAAACTGTTATTGATGAAGGAGACTCGACTTGCGTCATGTCTGTCACTTGTTGGAAATTCATTGGCTCTCCTACCCTTACCATGTTACACAATAATCTTAAGGATTTTAATGGTACAGGGTTTAAACCTTATGGTGTTCTTCCTTCATTATCTAATACATTAAAAGGTAAAGTGGTTAATGTTGAGGTTGAGGTCTTTGATGCACCTCTTGATTACAGCCTTCTACTTGGCCGTAGTTGGATTGATTCCATGCGAGCAATTGTTTCTACTCTTTTTCGTGTGTTAAATTTCCCTCACCAAGGAAAATTCATTACTGTCGATCAACTGGCCTTCTTTAATTCTGATTCACATACTAGCAACGTCCCTTTCATTGTGAAAACACCTCCCGGTTATGAGAATGTCGGTGTGGGTATTTTAAAACATTCCTCGTTAATGGGTACATTTCCTATTCCACCACCTGATATTCCTTCTCCTTTTGTCGCC
Organism: Picea sitchensis; assembly: GCA_010110895.2. Classification (NCBI taxonomy): domain Eukaryota; kingdom Viridiplantae; phylum Streptophyta; class Pinopsida; order Pinales; family Pinaceae; genus Picea; species Picea sitchensis. The sequence goes on along the minus strand of SNQJ01S0098096.1, from coordinate 32,222 downwards.
TTCATTAACATGATATCAACCTCTATTGGTGAAATCCATAAGTCTTATGACCCATGGGTAGCACCTAGCTCTGATGACTGTCTTCGTTACGACAACTGAATGCCTTTGAGTACGATAGAATTGGCTTATCAAGCTATTCAATCGACAACTCCTTATCCTCATTCTCTCTGTGATACATCTCCTGATCCATTTCACGTGATATTTTCCACTTATGAGATGATTATGACAACTATTTCTATGGAATATACTCCATGGGATGATGGGCATCATCGTTCTATTCTCTTCTCGGAACCCGAGACCATAGAGAGTTATCAATGAATTTCGACTCCATCTACCGTTGTTATTATTTACTCTATTCCTGAATCAACACACGATGTTTTGTATGAAGTAAACTTAGGAAATATGTCACCTACTGTCCCTATTGATATCTTGATTAAACCCAGGGTCATGGAAAATGTTCACATCAGTGCCTCATGTTCTGTTGATGAGGTATGTACTTAAAAATCCATTTTCTAATAATTTTGTGATGTTTTTTCCTGGAATTATGAAGAAATTCCTGGTATTGATCCAGATATTGTTGTACATGAGATTAAGACTTACTCGGACGCTAAACCCGTTTGACAGAGACTTCACCCAGTACACCCATGCGAAGCTATTGCTATTAAGCTCAAAGTTGAAAAACTTCTTAAATATGGTTTTGTCTATCTTGTGTCTTTGACTGATTGGGTGTCCAATCTTGTTCTAGTTAACAAGAAACAAGGCACAATCTGTGTTTGTGTAGATTATAGAGATATAAACAAATCTTGCCCCAAATACAATTATCCAACCCCTTTCATTGACCGGATCATTGACAATTGTTCCTGGAGTGAAATATTCTCCTTGATGGACGATTTCTATGGCTATAATCAATTCAATATTTTACCTGTGGATCAACATAAGACTACTTTTATTTGTCCTTGGGGAACCTTCGCATACCAAAAACTACCTTTTGGTCTCAAAAATTTGGTGCGAATTTTCAACACACTATGTCTTGTTCTTTTCATGACATTAAGAACATTGTACAACCCTATCTAGATGATCTACCATCACATTCTATGCATTGTCAAGATCACCTGACACATCTACATGCCATTTTCTTACACTGTCGTTATTATCGCATACGATTGAATCCACACAAATGTGTTTTTTGTGTGGAGTCTGGGCATATTCTTGGTTTTATCATGTCTATACATGGGATTAGAGCGAACCTATGAAGGTTGAGGCTATCCTCAATTTACCTCCTCTTTCCACACTACGCCAACTCCAAAGTTTGCAAGGGAAGGCAAAATTTTTACGTCGATTCTTTCCCAACTATGTTGAATTAATGAAAGGATTTACTTGACTTCTTAAGAAAGGTTACGATTTTGTATGGGATGACACTTCCAACAAATCCTTTGAAGCTTTGAAACTCACCTTGACCCATACACAACTTTTGTTTCCACCTGATTATAGTCGAGATTATTTCTTGTACTTAGCTGCTTCAGACTCTACCATTGATGTGGTTCTATTCCAAGAGGATGATTCGCATGATGAACATGTTATATAATATTTGATTCGGATTCTCATGACCACCTAAACCAAAAATTTCAATGTGGAGAAACTGGCCTTGGCAGCTGTTCAAGTTGTTCAACGTTTTCATCACTACATCTTATTACGCAAAACCACAGTCATTTCCGATTGCAACCCCATGCAACACATCATTACTCAACAATTGTTGGGGGGGGAATACTCTAAATGGATATTTATTCTCCAAGAGTTTGATTTGGAGTTTGAGCACGCCAAGTCAAAGAAGTCTTTGGTTTTTTCCGAGTTGATATGTGACCTTCCCTATACTAAAACAAAAACCGTGATAGAATATTACCTACCTGATGAATCTCTCTTTCTGATCAGTTTTGACGACATATGGTATGGAGACATTATCATTTATATCCAAACCCAAACTTTATGGCTTAATATTTCTAGTACAGATCGTCTTTGTATTTGGTATCAAACCCGTCAATACATTATCCTTGGTGATACCCTTTACTGTTGTGGTATTGATTCCATATTTTGATGATGTCTCACCTATGATGAAGCTGAGAAAGCTTTGAAAGACTGTCACTCTAGATCATGTGGTGGTCATATGTCTGGGTATGCCACTACCCAAAATATCTTAAGAGATGGTTATTTCTGGCCTTCATTGTTTAAGGATTGCATTACTACCATCCAGAAATTCCACACTTGTCAAACCTACAACAACAAGATTCGATCTCATCCTTCTCCTCTTCACCCTGTAGTTTTCATTGGTACATTCACTAAATGGGGCATTGAATTCATGACATGTAACCCTCACTCGGTCAGGGGGCATGGACACGTCATTGTATCTGAAGATTATTTCACTAAGTGGGACGAAGAGATGCCTACATTTGATAATACTGGGAAAATTGCAGCATTATTCATATTCAATCATATCATTACTAGATTTGGTGTCCCTCAAGCCATCATCACTGACCATGGTAGTCATTTTTGAAATTTCATGATACCTAAAATTATTGAGAAGTTGGGTCTTCAACATGAAAACTCAACCCCTTATTATCCGCAGGCCAATGGCTACGTTGAAGCAATCAACAAAGTTCTCACTACTATGCTTCGACGGATGGTAGGAATTCACAAGTCAAGTTGGCACACGATGCTTTTATTCACATTATGGGCCTATTGTACATCCGTTAAGTTTGCCACGAGGTTCACACCTTTTCAATTATTATATGGTATTGAAGAAATTCTATCGATTGAATGTGAAATCCCATCTTTGAAACTAGTTGTCAAACTTCTCCCTAACACCTCATTTGAAGAGGAATGTCTCTAGTATTTGATGCAATTAGAATAGATTCATCGTGATGCTACCTTAGTCATTGAAACTCATAAAAAGCGTGTCAAATCTCAATATGACAATCATGTCAAACCACGTGTATTTTCTAAGGGTGATTTGGTTCTTCTTTACGAAAAAGATTGTGACTTACTAGGGGCCGAAAAATTCGAGCCCATGTGGTAGAGCCCTTATATTGTGAAATGAGTGTTGGATAAAAGGGCTTATGAGCTAGTATATTATGATGGAATTCCTTTGAGTGAACCCAGAAATGGGATTTACTTGAAGAAGTACTATGATTAAACCATTTTTGCATAAGTGTTGTGTATTTTTAGTGTATCATACTCTAGTTTTTTTGTTTTTGGTTCCGCCTTTCAGCTTCTTACCTTTCATTGTTCTTGGTTTCCATATGTCTATGTATTCGCTACCCTATATCATCTTTGTTGATATTTCTAGTCGCAATACTCAAAACTTAACATCTGTTGCTTGGGAAATCTATGCACCTACGGATGAATTGATCAGTCTACATTGTGTTTGCCTTAGTCATCCAACTAATAATATTGCGGAATACAGTGTAGTTATCGAATTTTTAACTAACTCTGTTTCACTTGGAATCCGTCATCTTATTGTACGAATTGATTCACAGTTAGTAGTACTACAATTGAGTAACATTTATTCCATCTGAAGTCCTACTTTGTTAAGGGTATATTTATGAATTCGCCTCTTGGAAAGACATTTTGATTACATTGAATATCAACATATTCCTAGATGTCTAAATACATTGACAGATGCATTGGATAATTATGTGTTAGATAGAAATTTGAGACATTTATAAACCCAATCACGCTATTTACAAAAACAAGTAAGCTGGTAGGAACTTTATATTTATAATGATAAAAGTTACGAAAAAGTGTTTGTCCAAAGACCAAAATGTAAAAAAGTGAAGCTTATGGCTTCATGTACAAAAATAATCAAGGATGTTTCTCTCTGTAACAAGTGACTTCTCATGCCACTTTATGGAGAAGTTGACTGATAGATGAAGATACGACAATTGTGTGGCATTGATAGTGCCTAGGAAGTTCATCCACCATGGTCTCAGGCACATTCATGGTTAGTCCCTCCAGGTTCCATTCAATAGCCTCGAGATCCATGAAAACTACTCCTTCTACAACACCTCTCTCTCCTCGCTTCTAGATGGGAGATGATCCCAGAGGACGATAAGGCCCCACATCTACATTATTGAGAGCACTTGATTAGTCTTGGATAGATGACACAAAAAACATTTTATATAATTAAAATATCAAAACATTATATAAACCAAAATTTCCTTCTTACCTATGTCCCCTCACTGAGATCCCTTAAAAAGAGCTAGATCAGGATCCCCATGGAAATACATCCTGACATATGCATAGTATTCCACCATGAGTAGTTGATTCCTCAGCCATTGGAATAAAATATCCTCATACTTGACGATAGGAACGCCACCATGAATAGCCATTAGATCCACCCACCTCTTCATCTGTGGATCTTATGGAGCGGGTATACCCCACTCCACCTGTAGAAATAGGATAAGAACTCTCTCCAAGAATAAGGACACCAAAATGGACCCATATCCAAACTATTTCAACCGATTGTTTCGGCACTTCGTGAGTTGTTTTTCATGCTTTTAAAGACACCCTCACACCAGTTGAAGACCCTAGGTTCCATGCACTCTATCGCATACTAAAAATGGCTTTGAAAATCCATATGGTGAGCTGCACTCCCTTCCATGCGAGTAATGGTGTAAAGGATGGTCTGCAATGGTAAATCCCGATCATCTATGATGGCCACCTTGCCACTATGTTTTTCCATACCAGGAACACAATGGTGGAGAACATAGTAATCCATAGGTTTTCCTCGACCCCTGATTCCTGTGAGTGATACTCATGAACCACGATGAGACAACCCTGTCAGAAAGTAGATATCATCTATATCCAATGCGAGTGTATGGACACCCACACAAAAGGCTTGTTCGTTCACATCCCACATGTGAACCAAATACTCTAGCAACCTCAATTGGGCTCTCATGCCTTGAATCCTAAAAAACTTAAGTAACCCACATTTCCTTAGAGCCATAACTGTGCCTGGGTCATTCCCGACAAAATAATCCTCTTACTCATGTTCTCACTTATGCCACTCTAGCATATTGACCAAGGAAATCCTACCAAGGAACATTAAAAGAAGATTATAAACATAAAAAAATCATTCCTGGAGGTTTTTATACTTAAATTTATCTTTTCAAAATTTTGATTGTGGTCATCACAAGGCTACGATTTCATGCAGAGCGACGTCGTCGCACCTTTCCTATGGGATCTCCTACGATGATGCAATATCGTTGTAGTTCACGATACAGTGGACCTGTGACGATCTCAATGCACAGGTAGCCCCAAAACATCGACCTAAGATCCAAATTTAACCTATGAAAACAAAATTTGAAAGCATGAAAGGATAAAGAAGAAGAATATTACCTGTTTGACAGAGATGGTTCGCAAAATGATCCACCACATGCTCCGAAATCGACATTTGAAATTTGGGGAGAAAAAGGGTTTTGGGGCACTATTTGGGTAAATTTGCAAATGAAATGGTAAAATGGTGTTTTTGGCATATTTTATTGTTTTTTACCACTTTTATTTGCAAAATTAAATTATTTTTATATTTTATCCACGCCCTAAAGTATAACCAACATTGCGAAGTGTTGACTATTGCAGATTAAAAGGTCTAGGGATGAGATGTTTGAACAGGGGTCCACCCTTTTTTATTTGTTTTTTGCATATTTTTCTTATGTACATATGCTTTTAGGGTTTTTCAGGAAAAACTTCGAGCACAATCTTGATTCTTTCTCATGCTCGTGAAACCATGAGAATGTAATCGAGTAATATTTTGTCATTTTTTCAAACACACATTGGTAATATGAAAAACAAAACCTATAGAGTATCCTTTAAGCTCTTTTCAAACTCCCTAAACATGAAAAGATCCTCAAGCGACCTTGTTCTTTTCACACTCGTAAAAGTATTTGAAGAAAATGTCCAATGAGTGGTAGGTTATCTCTTTTTCGGTCTCGTCAGATTAAATTACGAAAAAGGACCTTATGGAGTTCTCTTTAAGTGTTTTTTAGACTCTCTAAAAATGAAAAATCCTTGAGTTTTCTTTCTTTGGACTCATTAAAAAAACATCGAAGGACGCATATGGGATCGAACCACTCCTTCTTAGGGTTCGTTAAACATACTTTGAGGGACTCATCCAAAGGATGAGCTTACATTTACAAGTATATGTTATCTTCCTCAATATTGTGTACAAATAAAGAGGTACTCTCCATAAATGGTGGTGGAAAATTGGGAAAGAGATGTGTCTCTGTATTTGTGTTAATGGCAGTAATATTATCTCTTGAACATGACACCCCCTTCATCATTGTATTTGGGTTGGGAAATCCATTTGTCTCTCGTTTGACCATCTACAAGTTTATATGTTGGGTCCTCCTTGAGTCAATGCTACCATGACAAATGTCATGTCGTTCATATGTTCAAGATAAGGCCAACCTAAACATACCTTCTATCGAGTCAACCATTTGTAGTTATAATTTTTCTAACATGTCAGCCTTCCCTGAGTCAATTCCGAATTACTTCATACTCTGATCTACTTCAAATATGTTACATATTTAGTGTCATTGATGGGGGATAAATCAAGGCCCTCATATGATGAGTCTTTTCTTGTCGACTTCAACTCATTATCTAGGAACAAGATTTAGAAATCATTTAGTACCTTAGAGCCTGCATGCCTCAATGGCAGGTTTCTTCACTTCCAACAATGGGTTCACATCATTGACCCCCGATTAGAAGATTCCATCGAGTGTTTGAATTCAACTCATTTATTCACATACGTTGGATTGTACTAGGGTACCTTGGGAGTCATTGACATCAATGATGATTTCCCTCACACTTGTTAATGATTTTCATCAATGACCGGTAATCAAGTGGTTTCTACCATGTGTAATCACATGGCTAGATATGTACTTAGAGACGATGGAAATGAAGACACTGTATCTCATCATCTTAGTCCAGGTTGCAACAGAGTATTCATTAGTTTGTACTGACACATAGATCCACTGTGTATGTCTCGTGGCTATGTCCGAATTTGAATTATTTTAGAGCATAGATCCGCAATGTATATTTAGTGGCCATGACTCACTTGACACTTATGATTAGAGTCACTTGTATTCTAAGCATGGGAATTCCTACCTCATAAGATGGTATGTTATTATGAATATGCTTGATTGTTTGCAAGTTCTCGATCGATGCGCTTCTTGTTTTTGCCACACACATTCTACAAAGTATTTCAGCTTCCACAAGTTTCAATTTCATACTTTGGGGGGAATTCTATTACACATTATTTTATTCACCTCAGTGATCAACTGACAACATGTGCTCATGTTCCCTGGAAATATTAAGAGAAACTTTCTCCATGAGAAAATAGGTTTTCTTTTCCTCTTCCAAAAACCATAACAAGGAAGGTCGTCACACCCTGATGTATTCATGGGGTGAGACGATGATTGATCATTGCACTCTGTACTAAAATTGGATTGCAACATCATCGCAGGATGCTTTTGCATAGGGTGTGATGATTCTTAAGCAAAGGCAAATTCAAAATTCATGAATTTTCTAGAAGGGAATCTTCTAGAAGATGAGGTGGCCTTCGATCGGTTTGGATATTACTCGCTTATCTGATTTAGAGGGATCATCCTAATCCCCTCATCCATCTCTCTTTCACCCTATATAAATAGGGATCTCTTATGGAAAAGGTTAAGGTTTGCAAGGGATTTCATATGCATGAAGAGTTCTACTACAGATTATGCTTGAGAGCTTTGCTTTAGTTCTCTAAGTCAGATTGTGGATCTTCTTCATCAAAGGCATTGGAGAAATGGTGTGTGTGTTGGAGAAACGATCCATTGAAAGGGACCTTGCAACTTCAAGGCATGGGTTGTATTCTCCAGTTTCAATTTAATGTAATACAACAATACATTTCTTCCCTATAAAGGTGTCTTAAAATTTATTGTATAACTCCTTGATCTTATACATAGAATTCATTGGAATATTTGTAT
>SNQJ01S0098096.1:0-24194 GCA_010110895.2 Picea sitchensis | reverse complement strand
TTTATATGACAATGAAGTCTAAGGTGAAGTTTGTATTCTATCTTGTTTTGTTCTAGATTTCTGTGGAAGTTAGGGAGATCAGTTTGTGTCCGAACTTACTGATTAGTCCGATAACAATATGCCCTAGAAAAATGGTTAAAACTGCTAGAAGGTTATTTCTCTGTTCATAATTTCTTCGACGGGGAAAAGAACACCTTCGCACTCCTTAAGGCCATCCCCCATGTCAAACATTGGTGGGAAACTTACTGGGAGAAAAGTTCCACAGAGGAGTATGGAATATATGGGGCAGATCCCACTTGGGATTTGTTTTAGATGCAGTCAAGGAACAATATTACCCTGTTGGTAACTATGACGAACAATACATGAGATGGACCAAAATGTGGCAACAGAGGGGCCAAGCAGTGTCAGAGTTCACCCAAAACTTCCATACCTTGCAAACCAAGTTGGGTATCAAAGACTCCAAGCTACATCTGGTTCTGAAATACCATGGGTATCTACACAAATACATCGAAACTAAAATGGATTTTTTGGACATCTCATCACTGGGTTCTTCTTATTGATATGCTGTTAAAATTGCACAGAACTTTAAGAACCAGAACAAGCAAGAGTTTGGGTCTTCAAATATGCAACAACCAAAGTATTCTAAAGATGGCCCTAACAACCAGCCTTCATAAAATGATTCCAAGCCATAGGAAAAGAAGGGTAATGAAAATATGAAGAAGGACAATGGAAAATGGTGTGATTTCCACAAACACCCCTGGCACAACAACGATGAATTTCGCTCAAAATAGTCATTGGTGGTGGAGATCAAAGACAAGGAGACGAACCCTAATTCAGAATTTGATTAAGAAAATATTGGTAGAAGACAGATCATCGACCCAGACCCCCCTGCTATTGTCGTGACCAGAACAATTTAACCATAAGAACCATCAGATCCTGAAGAGGGGGAGCGCATTTTCATTCAAATATGTGGGTGAAGGGGACACCACTTCATTTTATTGTTGATAACAGAAGCCAAAAGAAACTCATCTCAATAGAGGTCATCAAATAGTTGGGACTGTCGACAACACCACACCCACAACCATACAACATCGGGTGGCTTTTCCAGGGATGTGATCTCTGTGTCAGCCAACAATGTCAATTGTTATACAACATCTAACCCTTCAAGGATGAGGTATTATGTGATGTTTCCCCACTGGATGTTTGTGATGTTTTGTTGGACTAGCCATATATGTTGAAGCGCCATGATATTTATGAGTCTCAACCCTATAGTGTCATTGTTACTCTTGGGGGTTATCTCTATATGATACCAGAGGTATTTCCAACTATTTTCCCACCTAAACAGTGTCACAAGGTAGTATCTCATACTACAAAATTCATCTTCTTCACAATCTGTTCAAAAGGTGAATAAAAGGACACTCTAACCAATACATCCTTGAATCAAGCACCTTCCATCCAAGAAAAGCAGGTCAACAATATTGAAAAAAAGCGCAAATATTCCTTTTGCACACAATTACCTCATGTAGTTAGACTGGTTAAAAAGGTCCAACCCTTCCAACGTCAAGTTCTCAACAACCTTCCTCAAGCCAAGCAACATAACTTCTCCATGAAGGAAAGAAGGTCAACAAGGTTCAGGTTTAGCAAATGCTTCCCCCTCTCCCCCAGTGAATCAATGCAATTGAGAACAGTTCTCCCTAAGGAGGTAATATTGATCTAGGTGGATATCGATGGCCACCCACTTATTCCACTAGTTCGAAAAACGATTTTCCACCTTGGTAGTTTTTCGACAGTTTTTTGGGTTCCAAACTTCTGGGGCCATTTTGAGGCCCTAAATGACGTTTTATGGGGATTTGGGTCCCAAGAGTTTCCCTTTTCCATTGAACCAGACCATTAAAAAATTGTTTTTCTCTGTTAAACCTTTCCAACGGTGTATCAGGCGCCCCAAAGAAACATTGTATGAAAAAGTTATGCCCCGAGAAGTTGACGTATCAACTACCCCCATCGGGGGACACAAACCTTTTGGATTTTCATCTTCCAGGTTTAGGGTTTTTTATTTTCCTTATGTTAAAAAGGCCTTTGGAGCCTCATTGTAACAATCATCTTCTTGCGAATGTGAGTAGTCATCGCATCTCTTCTCATAGATAAGATACCACCATTCTAACGAGTCTTTCAATCTGTATCTTTATAGTCTCTGTACATTTCTTTCATTAATAGAAATCATGTATTACTATATTTATCTGTTTCTGGAAATATATATGTGTATTTCATTGTAATATCTCTGTTTTCATTTTGTTCCCCAAAATAATCCAAATTAGTGGTATCAGAGCATGCTACTCTTGATCGTTTTTCATTGCATGTCCTCGACAAGGTTCAATTATAGCAAGTTGGGTATTGAGCTTGTCTCTCTTAATGAAAATTGCTCTCGCATTCCCAAGAAACCATCCATGGTAGAAGAAAAAAAATGACAGAGAAGAAGATATTCTTAATCTATTGCTTGAGCAAGCTCTCATGCAACAGAGGGATGAAATGATGGAGAATTTTCCCCACATCTTTCAATTCCCGCTGATAACAACATGCGCGTCTTCATCAAGAAAACACTTTGAAGGAACCTTGCCTTTCATGGTACAAGATAATTTTGATATTCCCGTATTTGAAAGACAGATAGATGTAGATGCCCTAAAAAAATGGTTAAATAAGCTAGAAGGTTATTTCTTTGTTCATAATTTCTTCGATAGGGAAAATATTACCATCGTACTCCTTAAGTCTCTCCCCCATGTCAAACATTCATGGAAAAATTACTAGGAGCAAAGTTCCACAAAGGATTCTGTAATATATGGGGCTGAGCTCACTTGGGATTTTTTTGTGGATGTGGTCAAGGAACAATATTACCCTGTTGGTAACTATGACGACCAATACATGAGATGGACCACACTGCGACAAGAGAGGGTCCAAGTAGTTACAGAGTTCACCAATACCTTCCATACCTTGTGCACCAAGATGGGTATCAAAGACTCCAAGTGACATCTAGTTCTGAAATACATTGGGGCTCTACACAGATACATCCAAATTGAAATGGATTTTCTAGACATCTCATCACTAGGTGCTGCTTATCGATATGCTATTAAAATAGAGAAGACTTTAAGCACCAGAAGAAGCGGGAGTTTGGTTCTGCAAATACGCAACAAATAAAGTATGGTAAATATGTGATCTTGGTGGATATTGGTGGCCACCCACCTATTCTAACTAGCTCCTCTTGACAGTTTTTAGTTTAGCACGTTCTTCTGTACTTATTTGTAATTATGGATTCTACACTTTCGGGGTTGTCTGAAGCCCTACAAATCTTCCAGGTGGATATTGGTGGCCTCCCACCTAATCCAACTGGATTATTTTGTATGTTTGCATGTCATCACATTTTTATGTACTTCCAGGGTTGTCTTGGGGCCCTAAAAAATGTTTTTTTGGCTCACCATAGTCAAATTGTAGATGGAGTTAGAGTTTGAATACATTATGCGTAGTTCTCAAAAATACCTTTCCAACAGGCTATCTCGTGCCTAAAACAAAGTTCGTCTGCAAAAGTTACGATCCCCGGGAAGTTGAGGTACCAACTTACCCATATGGGACCACATAACTTTTGGCATTTCATCTCCTAGGGTTAGGTTTTTGGATGTGTATGGTTTCAAAATTCATGAGTAATGTTAAAAAGGCCTCTAGAGCCTCATTGTAATCATTTTCTTAGACGGATGCACGTAGAAACCACATCTCTTCTCAGAGATAGCTACCACCATTCAAGCAAGTTGCTTTCAATTCTGCAGTTTTATAGTTTCAACCTATTTCATTTATTCAATAGAATATATTGTTCACTGGATATATGTGTTGTTCTCCATATCTCTATGTTTATTGTATCCAGTTTGTTAATCGGTTCGTTCCACTTATAAATATGGATCAGTGGTATCATAGTGGTCTGCTCTTTATTTTTATTTTTTTCGTGCATGTCCTCGAAAAGATCTGGGTACCAGAAGTTGGGACTCAAACCATTCAAGCCTTTGCAAGATTGGTCGCGCCGAACCTGACAAAAACCCATGGGGGATGAAAATAAATATGATGGAGTGAGAGATCCTTTTAAAATGTTGCTTGAGGAATCCCTTGCACGAAAAATGAATGAAATGATGGACAACTTTGCACAGATACTTTAGTGGTTTCCCACAGGAGAAGCATCTTCATCAAGTGGCCATGGAAACACCCTTCAAGGTACAGGAAAATTTTATATTCCATTATTTGAAGAAAGGATAGATGAAAATGTTGTAGATAAATGGTTGAATATGCTCGAAGGGTATTTTTCGGTCCATAATTTTTCCGATAGGGAAAATATTACTTTTTCACTCCTCAAGGTCATCCCCCATGTTAAGGACTGGTGGGATACTAACTATGAGTAAAGGTCCATAGAGGAATCTACAATATTTGTAGTCACCCCCACATGGGATTTCTTCTGGGATGCCATTAAATAATATTACTACCCTGTTGGAAGCTATGAGGACCAGTGCACTAGATGGACCACCCTGCTTCAGGAAAGGGACCAGAAAGTACCATATTTTACCAATATTTTCCATACCCTACGCACCAAATTGGGTATCAAAGACTTTGAGTGACATTTGGTGCTAAAATATTGTAGTTGTTTGCACATATACATTCAAACAAAAATGGTGTTTCTGGACATTGCCTCATTAGGTATGGCTCATAGATATGTTGTCAAGATCAAGCATAAATTTAAGCAGAAGAGGTGAGAGTTAGGATCTGCAAACTCCTCACAGTCGAAGCAGGGAAAAGGAGGGCCCGACCCACACAACAAGGGACAAAGAAAATATTTCCACTCTTAGGACAACCAATCCAAGTCACAACACAAGAAGGGTAATGAGAAGTCAAAGAAGGACATGGGAAAATGGTGTGAATACCATAAAATCCATTTGCACAACACTGAAGAATGTCGCTCCAAGCAGTCACTCATGGCGCATTGAAATATTCCAAGTCAGAGGTTGATTCTAACTCCAAATCAAATCCAGAAGGAGGGAACCATATTATCGATGTTGAACCCAGTTCCACTATCACTACCACCAAATTCCAGCCAAGCAAACCAGAAGAACCAGAGGAAGGGGAACACCTTTTTCACTCACAGATGTGGTTAAAAGGGGCTCCAATTCATTTCATTGTTGATAGCGACAGTCATAAGAAATTGATCTCAGCAGAGGTCATCAAGCGGTTGGACCTATTGATGACACCACACCTACAACCCTACACCATCAGCTAGCTTCACCAAGAAATGGATCTCTGTGTCAGCCAATAGTGTCTTTCATCCTACGACATCAAGCCTTTAAAAGACAAGGTATTGTGTGATAATTCTCCCCTTGAAGTTTGTGATGTTATTTTAGGAAAACCATATTTTTGGAAGTAACATGTTGTGTATGAGTCCAGACCCCGCAGTGTTATTATTACTTTGGGTAGACAATTGTACAAGATACCAAAGGTAGCACCACCTACCATTATTTCTTTAATATCTGCTAAGAAATGTAGTAAGGTCATTTCATAGACTGAAAATTTCATCTTCTTTGTGATCCGTGCTCATAGTAATAAGAAGGTCATCGCCACATCCGAGGCCTCTACACATAACCTCTCTTTGAAACAAAAGAAAGTGGACGAGATCGTGGAAGAGTATAGAGACATATTCTCCTCACCCACCGGGGTACCAATGCACTACCAAGTCAAGCATCCAATTTATATAACCCCCAATGCACCTATGCCTAATGGACTAGTCTATCGTCGCTCACTGATGGAAAATGATGAAATCAAGCATCAGATCCAATAGCTTCTTCAAAAGGGGCATATAAGACCCAACTCCTCCCCTTGCAAAATCCTGATTATACTGGTGTAGAAGAAAGATGGGACCTGGTGGCTATGCATTGATTACATAGCATTAAACAAAATCACAGTTAGGAACTGGTACCCAATTCCCAAAATTGATGACCTTCTTGACCAACTCAAGGGGGATAAATTCTTCAGCAAGATTGATCTTAAGTCTGGATACCACCAAGTTCCCATCAAGCCAACTGATGAATGAAAGACAACTTTCAAATCTAAAAAATATCTCTTCGAATGGTTGGTCATGCCCTTTGTCTTAACCAATGCACCAACCACTTTCATGAGGTTGATGGATGATGTATTGAGACCCTTCACCAACTCTTTTGTGGTGGTATATTTGGATGACATCCTCATCTTCAAAAGAACATGGGAGGAGAACATGCAGTGTATTCAGTAGGTTTTGAGCACTCTGCGGCAACACAATCTATATGCCAACTTGGAAAAAAGATCATTTGTCATGAACATGGTCCAATACTTGGGATACATTGTTGATGAGCATGGTCGGGTACATGTTTATCCATCTAATATCCAAGTCATCTGTGACTGGCTAGCCTCGACCACACTAATCGAGCTTCGAAGCTTATTGGGATTGGCTAACTTCTACCGGTGGTTTGTGTTGAGATTCTCCCATATTGCATGGGCCCTCAGCCAAGTGACCAAGGGTGGAGACATGGAAAATATTGTGTGGGGTAAGGAACAACAACCAACATTTTATGATCTGAAGCATTGCTTATGCTTAGCTCCAGTACTCTCCTTACCCGATCTGCAAAAAGCATTCGAGATTGAGACTGATGCATCTAACTATGTTGTAGGAGCAGTTCTCACTCAGCACGGTCATCCAGTAGTCTACCATAGTGAGACACTCTCAGATAATGTCCAGAACAACCCCACCTATGATAAGGAGATGTATTCCATTGTACAATCCTGTCATCAATGGAAACATTTCATTATGGGAAAGGAGACAATCATCCTCACTAATCACAAGTCTCTACAGTTCATAGAGAAATAGGGAAAGTTGCAGAATGACCGCCATCAGAAGTGGTCCACGTACCTGCAGTAGTTCCATATCAACATCAAGTATAAGATAGGGAGCACAAACCATATCGTTAACTACCTCAGTCGACCTCCCATGGCTACACTCACCACCATGCTCCATTCTTGTGGACATGAGGCATTTGAGTGGCCCCAACTTTATCATCAATATCTGTACTTTGCCACCACCTATCAACTCTTGGGTACAAGCGTGATTGTCACCGATTTTCACATCCAAGATGGATTTTTATGCCATCTAGGCCATCTTTGTGTTCCTACAAACAAGAGTACAAAGATGGTTTTGGAGGCTCACTACAGTCGGATGGAAGGACATTTTGGCGTGGAGAAAATTGTGGTAGTTCTACAAAAACATTTTTATTGGCCCAAAATTCGACATGACATCAACAAGTATATCATATCTTGCACTGTCTATGCCATTTCCAAGCCAAACATCAAGAAGAAAGTCATATATACCCCTCTTCCTACTACCGAGAAGCCTTGGGAATCCATCTCGATGGATTACATGTCTAACCTTCCATCCACCAACAAAGGCAATGATTGTGTATTTGTGGTCGTTGATTAGTTTTTGAAGATGGCCATCCTCACAGCCTGTAAGAAGAACATCACAACGGCATATACTACCAAGCTCTTCTTCGAATGAGCGTGGTTCCATTTTGGGATACCATATACCATCATCTATGATCAGGACAATAGGTTCATCAACACATTTTGGTCGAGTATTTGGTCACTGTTGGACACCAAGCTCACTAAATCCACTGCTTTCCACCCCCAAACTGATGACCAAACATAGGTCATCAATCGGATGATTGTGCACATCTTGTGCATGTACAACTCTAAGAATTTACATACATGGGAAGAGAGTCTCCCCTATGTTAAAAAAAGTTACAACAGGGCTCTCCATAGCTCCACCAACCACAACCCATTTCAGGTGGGGTTGGGATTCCAACCCTTGGGTCCTAATGATGTTGCACTACCTCTTCCAACCACATAGGAATCTTCCCATGCTCAGTACGAGACCGAAAAATCCACCAAATTCATTAAGTGGATTCAGAACATTCGCCAATAGGTCCATGATATTTTGCAGAAATCTAATGCTAAGTACAATCAGCACCATGATCAACACATGGTACCACACCAGTTTCAGGTGGGAGACAAGGTCTGGTTACATTTGCAGAAAGAGTGCCTTATAGGGCCCCATTGGAATATCCTCCCACTTCTCTATGGGAATTACACTATCACCAAGGATGTGGTTAGCAGTTATTTTGAGCTCAACACTCCACCCTTCCTTGGATTGCACCCCGTGTTCAATGTGGGCCTCCTTCGGCCATATTTTCCACCATTATTGGAGACCTCAGAGATCGCAGAAAAATTGACACCAATAGGGCTCAACCCTGAATGCATGGAACAAGCATCCACTAATCAGATAGTGATCCAAGTGGATATCAGTGGCCACCCACCTTTTCCAACTCGCTCAAAACAATTTTCTGACAATTTTGGGAATTTACTATTTTTAGCAGTTTTTAACTTCTGGGGCCATTTTGAGGGCCTAAATGAAGGTTTTTCGGGATATATATTGTTGGCCCTTGGGTATGAAAATAAGAGAATATTAAGGCATAAAAGACGGAGTGTGAACTGCGCGGAGGACATAGTGAGTGATACTGGGTCGAAGTGAGCAAAAGAGTAGAAAAGACATAGCGAAGTAAGTGAAAATAAATCGTTGGATAGGGAGATCGAGGATGACATATTAGAAAGAAAGACAGATCGTGGACAACTCAACAAGTGGAAAAATCCACCGTTCAATGATTTGGAGCACCGCATGAGAAGTAAGGAAAGATAGGTTGGAGAAGTCTTGAAAACGCGCGTCAAGTTGACCTAGGGTTTTAGACACCTAGGGTTTTGGTATCTAGGGTTTTGACACTTAGTTTTAATCCTAAGGCTATCGGTGAGCTATTGTAATGTATAAATAAGAACCTAGATGAGGGAAGAGGGTTCGTTCCAAGTTTTCATTACTATGAGTGATTATTGTTGAGAGAGAGAGAGAGTGAGGGAAGTCTGTGTTGTAAGATCATCAACTGGGTGCGAAGATCAACCCTGTAGCTGGGTGTGTAGGGAGGGAGGACCGAGAGAATATAGAAGAGATAAAGAGAGATAATGTGCTAGATAAGAGCGCAAATAATAACTGTATGCTTCCATTTTAATATAATATAAATCACAGTTCTATGGACATAGCTGTGGGGGGGGTGAACCACGTATATCTTGGCATTGTGTGTGATAGACGTTGTGTTCTCTTGTTTATAGATATATTGTTATTGAATTATTGTGTTAGATATGACAGATAGTTGTGCAAAGTAGATCTAAGCTGGTAATTTATATCTAGATGTTGTGTTGTTCTTGTATTGGATCCACTTTGTATTCCCTTTGGTTGTAGACATTTGTGTCCTACAACCCCCCATAGCTACTTTGGGTGAGACTGCATTTTCCTTGCAGGTGTTGTCGAAAGGGACAGTAGTTAGGGCTTGTTGGTGCGCTTTTGGAGCTGAACCCTGGGTCTACCCCTGTGCCAATAGATGGTTCCATTGTCGAGACCAAAATCTTCTTGAGGGAATGTCAAGGTGGTTTCTATCAAAGAAAGAGATTTAGAAGTTGATAGAAGATCAAGAAAAGGACTTTTTTGATGCCCAGAACAAGAACCCTAATATTAGTATAGAGGATTGGTTGGGAAGATATATCTTTACTGATAAACACGAGATTTTCTTTGGAGGAATTCATCAGGAACTATACGAGTGGCTAGCTAGGTTAGCATACACCGAATTTGAGATCAAATCTAGATCACCTGTGGTTTGGACGTCAGTGTTGATCAAGAAGATCAAGAGAGTTGATAACGTCATGTCAAGAGCAGTAGATCACTGGCTTGATAACACCATTGGAGGGCACATCATCGAGTTTGATGTTGACAAAGTAGAGTCATATAGAAAATACAAGAGGTATTTCTTTAAGGGACCCAAAGGAAACTTTTTACACTTTTTGAAGTTGAAGATCAAGATGCTATTTCATGAGAAGAACATATTGAAGATATAGTAGTTGGTTAGATTGGAAAAGGCTAATGTTAAAGAACTTGGACAGCGACAACGACACATAGGCTAGACATATGCGTAGTGGGAGAGAGTTCAGAGAAGTCCCTCTTGCGAACCTATTTAAGAAGAACTACAGGGATGAGGGTTTCTACAATGGAGAAGAGGCAGATATGACAGATGAAGAGCATTCAGAATCTGCTAGGGTAGAGGAAGGGAAAGTTGAAGAACCTCGCCGAGGAGAGCCAGAAACTTCAGGAACCATGTCGACTATTGAAGTAAGTACTATTATTCCTGCTGTTGTTTCAACAACATTAAGCAATCAGAGTAATCAGAGTCACCAGAGTGCTCTAAGCACTATCACTAGCAGTCCAGCACATCCTTATTCAGGAACACCAGGAAGATATATGGCAGATGAGATGAGGTTATCCACCTTTAGAGGAGATGGATCTGATGATCCGGATCAACACTGGTTTCTATGTGAAGCTGTGTGGAGTATTAAGAATATCACCGACGAAGCTGTTAAATGAGCTTAGTTCAGTACTACCCTAAGAGATCATGCACTGAGCTGGTACATAAAATTTGTCCAAGGAGCTGCACCTAAACCACTGAATTTGATTAAGACTGCGCTAATTGTTGAATTCAAGAAACCTAAGTCAGAGTCACAGTGCATTACAGAACTAAAAGAAATCAAGTAGAGAATAGTTGAACCTGTGTGGGAGTTTGATCAGATATTTAATACCTTGACAGGCCATTTGAGTTTTCAGATCCCAAATGAGCAGAACAAGGAATGGTTCATTGTTTCCCTCTTACCACACATCAGAGTTCCTATGATGCAACTGAAGATTTCATAATAGGTTGAGGCATTGGAGATCACTGTGAAGTTAGAATCAACCCCTATGGGAGAATCTAGCTCAGGTATGAGTCAAATCTTGAGTCAGCTAACTAGCTTATCTCTACAGGTCGAAGATATGAAGAAAGACAAGGGAAAATATAAAAGACAAGACATATGGTGTATCATATGCAAATCAGAAGGCCATGACAAGGAAAATTGTCCCCTATTTCATGAATACTTGGTCTCTGGAGCTACGAGTCCTTTAAAGCATGTCACCCTACACTGGTACGAGGTATGTAGAAATTGGCATTGCCCTGGTGAATGTTACTATCTGCAAAAATATGTCCATACACCCACAAATATGTATTTCACATTCTGTAAGTCGGTAGGACATGATGATAGGGATTGTAGGGCTTATGATGTCATGCATGAAAGGTCGAGGGATATATAAAAAATTCAAGGCAAATTACAACAAGAAGGAAGCATTGCATAGTATAATTCCCCAGGAAGAGGAAGCTTCAACCCTTGCAGTGGATTCATAGGAAGAGGAAGAGGAGGAGGTATGGGTTAAGGTTGAGGACAGATCATCTGTTACAACTGCATGCAACCAGGGCACTTAGCAAGGGACTATCATAACCCTTGTACCACTTGCAACTACTACATCTCATTCGAACATGTTATCGAAGATTGTCCTGTGCTGCTAGCCAAACTTCAGGAGAGATGAGGACCTCAACAGAACCTGCAAGTGCAACTGATATATGCTAAACCTCGTGGAGAGGACCATAGAGTTTCTATTATCACTAGAGGAGGCACTGTTACAGGAGAAGACAAAGTGACCCAAGAAAATACTACATAAGAATCAGGGGTCAGAAAAGCTGCAGAGAAGACACAATTTTTTGATGCAAAGAAATAAAAACAAATATTTGAGGAGGCAAGAAAAGAATTCAGGAGAGAACAAGGTTCTTCATCAAAGACATGAATAGAAGTAAGAGAATATGGAATGCCTCTGGCATTCGATCAGTCTTCTCTTCCAGGAGAAGGGGAAAAGGTAAGCAATCTCATGGAATTCTTATATACTTGTATTAAGTTGATTCAGGATGAAAGAATTGTACAAGATCTACAAAATTTAATCAGATAGTACGAGCTAGAAGTACACCAAGTCTCTAAAAGGAGGAGGAAAAATACGGAATTACACCTGAATGCTCAAATTGGAGAGTACGATATAGATTATGTGGTCCTTGACTTAGGGTCGGAGGTCAATGTCATGACGAAGCAGACCTGGGAACTGATGGGAAAACCTAAGTTGATCTATTCCCCTATCAGGCTTAGGATGGCTAATCAACAAGCTATAATCCCCTTTGGAATATTGGAACATGTCCCTGTGGACATCGACAGAGTAAGGACGTTTGCATACTTCAAGGTGATTGAGATAGTTGATGATAGTTGTCCTTACCCTGCGTTGTTAGGAATTGATTGGGCTTTCAATAATTCCACTGTGGTTGATTTAAAGAAAAGAAGAATGACATTTGAAGGAGATGGTCTTAGCGTCATTGCACCTTTGGATCCTGATGAAGGTCAGAGATACACATAACCCATCAAAGAAGAATACCACGCATATGAACTAGAAAACATATACAAATTAACAACTAGACAACAAGATTACATTAATCCTATGGTGGATGGGAACCTAAGTTGGTGAAGCAACAACGCATGTTCATTAGATTCATAAGAAGCACTGGAGAACTAGAAGAACAAAATGTACGAAGTATCTACAAGGATATGTGCTAGATTAACCAGAGAAGTTCCCTGGATTGACACAACAGTAAGTAACTTGCCCACCTTTGATGGTTTAAATCACTTAGAAGCATTCTTGTTGGACTTTGAAGAAATTGTACCAACATAAAAAAGATTGTTGGCAATGGATGAGGCCTTGAAAGCAACCCTAGCAGGATGGTGGGGGACACACAAAAACAACATTACAGACTGGGTACAGTGTCTAACTTTGATGACAACATAGTTTTCAGAGCAAGTAGAAGGCTACAAAGTTAGGTACACAGGTCGAAGTTTTCCAAAGGACCATGTGAAAAGTTGCGAGGGAGAAACATTCCTCAAGAGCAGTGGGTGCACAAATTCATCAACAAACTAGACACAACCCCTATCAACTGGTATCTTAAAAAAGAACTGCACCTCATCACTGTAGATTGGGAAGGTATGACCCAGAAATTTGTAACTACCTTTTTGTTTGAAATCCAATATCCCATAGTGGATGAAGCGTTACAGATTGTAAGACAGAAAGTATTTGAGGAGGCACCTAGCCTCCCTTTGGAACAAGAAGAGGACGAATGGACTACGCCTCTCCAGAAACTGCAAGGCTATTACAATATCAATGTTGACGAAGACGATGACCCTAGGAAGGTGAACATCACCAAAACGTAATGCCAAAGAGACATAGAAGGACCAGGAATTGAGCTACCTTTCATTGGAAAAACAATTAAAATAAAAAAAGTCAATATTGGAATAGAGAAAACAATGAAGCTTGCAAATGTTGGAGACTATTGGGATGTTGCCACTATTGACAAGATCACAGAGTTACTGCATGAATATCAGGACTTGTTTCCAACGAATTTCATTGATATGAATTGCATTAAAGGTCCTATGGGAGAGATGAGGATCTATTTGAAACCAGATGCAAGGCCAGTCGAACAGAGACCCTATGGTGGTCGAAGTGTTCAAGGTGTTTTTACATAAATTCTTGGAAGAATATTTTGATGATTGGACTGTTTTTAGTTTATTGAAAAATCATATTGAATGTTTAAGACTAATGTTGGATAAGTGCAGGCAGTGTCAGATTGCCTTGAACCTGAAGAAGTGCATCTTCTTTTTACCATTTGGAGTGATGTTAGGTCATATTGTGTGTAAGCAGGGACTATTGGTAGACCCATCTAAGATTTCCATTATAGTTGATATGCCCCCTCCTACTTCAGTCAAAAAACTACACACTATGCTCAGACACATTGGATATTACATGAAGTTCATTAAAGGCTATGCACAAATCACAACACCCATGGAGAAGCTTCTGAAGAAAGACTGCTAGTTTAATTGGATAGAAGAATGCCAGTAGATCTTCGACACACTGAAACGGAAAATGGTTACTATGCCTATCCTAGTTTTCCCAGATTGGAGCAAGGAATTTCATGTGCATGTCAATGCATATTCTATTGCATTAGGAGTTGTGTTAGCACAACCGGGAGTTGGAGACATTGACCACCCGTTAGCCTTTGATAGCAGAAAGTTATCAAAAACTAATATTAATTACACCATCACTGAGAGAAGGGTTAGCCATGGTGTATGCGCTGCATAGGTTTTGCCACTACTTATTAGGAGGACACTTTAAAATGTTTACTGATCACTCCACGTTGAAATACCTAGTCAACAAGCTAGTGTTGGGGGGGGGACAATATGCAGATGGCTTCTGCTATTTCAGGAATATGATTTTGAGATTGTGGCTAAGCCAGGGAGAATGAACAAAGGTCCCGACCACTTGTCAAGGTTGGAACATGGAGAAGAACCTACTATCTTGGAATATAGACTATCAGATGCACAATTGCTGGCCATTAGAAATATTGATGATCACTTCGCAGAGATAGTCCAATTCCTCTCAACGGGAATGACACCTAGTGAATATACAATCACCCAGAAGAAACAGCTGGTAGTGTGCGTTGTAGACTTCTCACTTATAGCTAGATATCTATACAAGATGGGACCTAATGAGATATTGAGGAGATTTTTTATGGAGGCAGAGCAACTGTTGATCCTAACAAAAGCTCATGAAGGCATTGCAAGAGGAAACTACGTAGGGAAAGAAACAACATTGAAGGTTCTTAGAGTTGGCCTCTGGTGGCCTACCTTACATAGAGATGATAAAGACTATTACAGAGCCTGTGATATGTGCCAAAGGGTTTGGAAACCATCCATAAGAGATGAAATTTCTTTAGTACCGCAGCTGACCCTACAAGCATTTGAGAAATGGGCGATTGATTTCGTGGGACCTATAAACCCACCAAGAAAGCGCACAAGAGCAAGGTACATAGTCACTGTGACATAGTACTTGACCAGATGGGCCAAAGCAAGATAAGTTAAGGAATGTAGTGTAACTATAGTTGCACGCTTCATATTTGATGACATCATAACCCGGTTTGGATGCCCAAAGATCCTTATGAGCAATCAAGGCACCCATTTCATCAATAAGACTGTTGAAGCCTTGTCTAAAGAATTTGCAATCCATAATCAAAGGAGCACACCCTACCATCCACAAGAGAATGGGAAAGTTGAAGAATTCAACAAGATTTTGGAGACAACATTGACAAATATTTGCAGTGTGAATAGGGATGACTGGGATTTAAGAGTACCAGTAGTACTATGGGCCTACAGAACCACTTGCAAGAAGTTGACCATGCAGACTCCCTTTAAGTTGGTTTATGGTCTCGAAGCAGTTGTCCTGATGGAATATTTGGTCCCAAGCTTAATAATCGTCGCCTTTACAGATATGGATAACATTGGCGTTGTTCAAGAGAGGCTTGCACAATTGGTTGAACTAGAAGAAGACAAATTTATTGGAGAATTTCATCAGCAGGTACAAAAGGAAAGAGAAACGGCCTACCATGACAGACACATCAAGAAGAAGACATTTAAGCAAGGAAATTTGGTTTTGGTATATGAAAGTAAGTTCATGAAGCATCCAGGAAAGTTCAGAACGCATTGGCTTGGGCCATATGAGGTTGCCTATGTTACAGAAAGAGGAGCTATGTAGTTGAAGACTTTGAATGGAGAATGGAAGGAAGGTTTGGTGAATGAGAGTCGATTGAAATTGTACTGTGACAACCAACTGCCTCACAACTCTCACTAACAACATAAAAAAAAGGGTTCAGGTACCAGGTGCAGTTGAAACTAGGTACCAATCACAGAAAAGACAGTCTCCACAAGGAAGGGAGGGATAGAGAAGAAAGCATAGGCTGTCCTACGTAGTTTGAAGTCAAATAAAATCATAAGGATTAGATATGAAGTGCCTCTGGACGAGTCACATGTGTGTTTTGGGGGCCTATTGGCCCTTGGGTATGGAAATACACGAAGATTAAGGAAGAAAATATGGAGCGCGAACTGTGCGGAAGACATAGTGACTGATACTGGGTCGAAGTGAGCAGAAGAGAAGAAAAGATATAGAAAAGTAAGATAAAGAAAGCCATTGGATGAGGAAATCAAGGACGACAGATCAGAAAGAAAGACGGATCATGGAAAACTCAACAAGTAGAAAAAGGCATCATTCGATGCTTTGGAGCACCGTAGAAGAAGGAAGGAAAGATAGGCTGGCGAAGTCCTGAAAATGCGGGTCAAGTTGACCTAGGGTTTTAGACACCTAGGGTTTTGGTATCTAGGTTTTTGACACTTATGTTTTAGCCTAAGGCTGTCGGTAAGTTATTGTAATGTATAAATAAGAACCTAGATGAGGGAAGAGGGTTCGTTCCAAGTTGTCATTACTATGAGTGATTATTGTTGAGAGAGAGAGAAATATCATGCAATGAGGGAAGTTTGTGTTGTAATATCTTCATATGGGTGTGAAGATCAACCCTACATCTGGGTGTGCAGGGAGGGAGGACCGAGAGAAGATAGAAGAGAGAAAGAGAGAGGATCTGCTAGCTAAGAGCACAGATAAGAACTGTTTGCTTCCATCTTAATATAATATAAAGAATAGTTCTGTGGACGTAGCCCCAGGGGGGAGTGAACCACGTATATCTTGGCATTGTGTGTGATAGACATTGCGTTCTCTTGTTTATAGATATACTGTTATTTCATTATTGTGTTAGATCTGACAGATAGTTGTACGAAGTAGATCTAAGCTAGTAATTGATATCTAGATGTTGTGTTGTTCTTGTATTCAATCCACTTTGTATTCCCTTTGGTTGTATACATATCTTTCCTACAACACCCCATAGCTACTTCAGGTGAGACTACATCTGCCTCGTAGGTGTTGCTAAAAGGGCCAGTAGTTAGGGATCATTGGTGTGCTCTTGGAGCTGAACCCTGGGTCTGCCCCTATGCCAATAGATATTCTCAATAATAGCTGAAGGCTCTGATTGAGCCCCCAAAATGAATCACCTCGATGATACCTTTCCAATAGGCTATCGTGCACCTAAAACTGATATCGTATGCAAATGTTATGACCCTAGGAAGCTGATGTACTAACTTACCCAAACGGGAACCACATGACTTTTGGCACTTCATCTCCTAAGGTTAGGTTTTTGGATGTCTAGAGTTTTTGACATTCCTGTTTATTGTAAAAAGGCCTTTAGAGCCTCATTGTAATGATCTTCTCACGAATGAGAGAAACCGTCATATCTCTTCTCAGAGATAAGTCGCCACCATTCCATCAAGCTTTTTTTCCGCTACATTTTACAGTTTCAACTTATTTCCTTATTTAATAGAAAACAAGTTTTACTATATCTATGTTATTCTATGTTAAGCATATTTTAATAATCTGTATTCATTTCGTTTTGCTCATAAAATTTGGATCAGTGGTATCAGAGTGGTCTGCTCCTTATCATCTTAATGCATGTCCCCAACGAGGTCAGGGTACAAAGAATTGGGTCTCGAGCTTGTTTCTCTTGAGGAAAAAAGCTCTCACACGCCCACACTACCTCTCATGGAAAGAGAAAATAAATATGATGGGACAGGAGATCCTTTCAAAATGTTTCTTGAGGAATCCCTCACGCAACAGAGGAATGAGATGATGGATAGTTTCATGCAAATCCTTCGGCGACTACCAACAGGAGACACATCTTCCTCGAGTGGAGGCGCCGCTCCCTTCAAGGTACAAATCAACTTCGATATTCCTATATTTGAAGGTCAGATAGACACAGATGTTGTAGACAACTGGTTGAATCTACGAGAAGGGTATTTTTCTGTTCATAACTTTTCGAATAGAAAAAATATTACTTTTGCACTCCTCAAAGTCATTTCCCATGTCAAATATTGGTGGGAAACGTTCTGTGAGAAAAAGGAAACAGAGGAACCCTCATGATTTATAGTCATGACCACCTGGGAATCCTTCATGGATTCTATTAAGGAACAATACTACCCTATCATAAGTTATGACGACTTGCATACCAAATGGACTACACTGCGGAAAGAAAGAGACCAAGCAGTGTTGGAGTTCACAAATATATTCTATACCTTGCGCACCAAGTTGGGTATCAAATATTCAGAGCGACATCTGCTACTCAAGTATCATGTTTCTCTGCATAGATACATTTTTACTGAAATGGAATTTTTGTACATCTTGTCCTTGGGTGTGGCCTACTAATATGTCGTCAAGATCGAGCAGAAGCTCAAACAAAAGACGTGGCAATTTGGTCCTGGGAACTCCTCACAACAAAAGCCAGGAAGGGCCGGCCCCAACCCATAGAACAAAGGATAGAGAATATATGGACAGTATCAAGACAACCAATCCAAGACGCAAGAAAAGAAGGACACTGAAAAGACAAAGAAAGATACCAGGTAGTGGTGTGACTTCCATAAGAGCCCTTGGCATAACACTGCTAACTACCTCTCAAAGAAGTCGTTGGTGGACGAAGTGAAAGCCTCTGAATAAGATGTGGGTTCTGACTCTGATTCAGAACCAGAAAGGGGAAGATGGATCATTGATGCGGAACCCAGTGCCACTGTTGCTACCACCAAGCTCCATCTTGATGAACCAGACGAGCCAGAAGAAGCCGAGCACCTCTTCCATTCACAGATGTGGGTAAAAGGCACCCCAATGCACTTCATCATTGATAGCAGTAGCCAAAATAACCTCATATCAACATAGGTCGTCAAGCGGCTAGCCCTACCGACAACGCCACACCAAAAACCCTACACCATTGGATGGATCCGCCAAGGAAGCGATCTCCACGTTCGCCAACAGTGTCAACTATTGTATGACATCAAGCCCTTCAAAGACGAGGTATTGTGTGATGTTTCTCCTCTTGAAGTTTGTAATGTTATTTTGGGCCAAAATTATTTATGGAAACGTCATGTTGTGTATGAGTCTAGGCCTCGTAGTGTTATTATTACTTTGAGTAGGAAATTGTACAGGATACTTGAGGCAGTCCCTCCTAGTGTTATTTCCTTGATCTCTTCTAAGAAATGCAGGAAGGTCATCTCTGAGACCAGGAAATTTGTCTTCTTCATTATTCTCTCTCAGAGTGAGCGAAAGATCGTAGCCACATCTAGAGCCTTTGTGGCCGATCTCTCCACACAACAGAAGAAAGTGGATAAGCTCTTGGAATAATACTCATATATATTCTTCTCTCCTACTGAGGTTCCTCTGCACTGCCATGTCAAGCATCCCATCGATATGACCCCAGGGGCACCACTACCCAATGGGCTAGTTTACCGCCACTCTTTGTTAGAAAACAAGGAGATCAAGAGGAATATCCAAGAACTGCTCCACAAGGGGAACATACGTCCCAACTCATCACCTTCTGGGAGACAAATAGTATTGGTGCAGAAGAAAGATGAGACATGGCGACTCTGCATTGATTACCAGGCCCTAAATAAAATCACAGTCCAAAGCCGGTACCTGATTCCCTGAATTGACGACCTCCTTGATCAGCTCACGAGGGCCAAATAATTCAGTAAGATTGATCTGAAGTCTGGCTACCACCAGATCCCAATAGAAAAAACAGATGTATGGAAGACCACCTTCAAGTCAAAATAAGGTCTTTTTGAATGGCCATTCATGCCCTTTGGTTTGACAAATGCTCCAACAACTGTTATGAGGATGATGGATGATATCCTAGGACCTTTCACCAATACTTTTGTAGTGGTGTATCTAGATGAAATTCTCATCTACAAAAAGAATTGGAAAAAACACTTGCAACATATTCAACAAGTTCTGCACACCCTGCGACAACACAATCTATATGCAAACTTGGAAAAATGCTCCTTCGGCATGGAGAGGGTCCATTACTTAGGCTACATTGTTGATAGACATGGTGTGTATGTGGATCTAGCCAAGATCCAGGTCATCTGTGACTATCCAGCCCCAACCACACTCACTGAACTTTAGAGCTTCTTGGGCCTCACCAATTTCTATCGCAGGTTCATGTTGGGATTCTCTCATATGGCATGGGCCCTCAACCAAGTAACCAGGGGTGGAAATAAGGAAAACTTTGTGTGGGGCCTATCCCAAAAACAATCCTTCGATGACTTGAAAAAGCGTTTGTGCTCATCCCAGTACTTTCATTACCGGACCTGCAACATCCCTTTGAGATCAAGACAGATGCTTAAGACTATGTTGTGGGCACTGTTCTCACTTAGCACAACCACCCCATAGCATATCATAGTGAGACACTATCAAATGTTGTCCATAAGTACACTACTTACAACAAAGAAATGTACTCCATTGTGCAAGCCTGCTGCTAGTGGAGAAATTGCATTCTTGGGAAGGGGACAGTCATCCACACAGATCACAAGCCACTACAGTTCATGCAAACCTAAGGAAAATTGCAGAATGACCGCCATCATAAGTGGTCAACATACTTACAACAGTTCCACCTCAACATCAATTATAAAACATGAAGTACCAACCGAGTTGCTGATTGCCTCAACCGACCTCCAGTCGTGACACTCACCATGGTGCTAGATTATTGTGGCCACGAGACCTTTGGATGGCCCCACCTCTATGAGACAGACCCCGACTTATCCACCACCTACCAAATGTTGGGCGCCAAATTAGTGGTCACTAATTTCCATCTTCAAGATGGGTTGTTGTGCTATCTTGGCCATCTTTGTGTTCCATCAAGCGAGCGCGCGAAGCATATTTGGGAAGCTTACTATAGCCGGGTGGTAGGACACTTTGGCATCGAAAAGACAGTGGTAGTGTTGCAACAACATTTCTATTGGCCAAAACTTCGACATGATGTTAGCAAGTATATCAGGTCCTACACCACCTCTGTTATTGCCAAACTGACCACTAAGAAACAAGGCTTGTACAACCCTATGCCTACTCCTGACAGGTCGTGGGAATCCATCTCAATGGACTACATGTCGGGCCTCCTGTCCACCAAGAGGGGAAATGACTGTTTTTTTGTGGTTGTTGATCTCTTTTTTAAGATGGCGATTCTAGTCGCCTACAAGAAGAACATCACAGTAGAAT
This sequence comes from Picea sitchensis, assembly GCA_010110895.2. Taxonomy (NCBI): domain Eukaryota; kingdom Viridiplantae; phylum Streptophyta; class Pinopsida; order Pinales; family Pinaceae; genus Picea; species Picea sitchensis. The sequence continues at coordinate 3,133 of SNQJ01S0098096.1, read as the reverse complement.
CCACTGCCAAGCTCTTCTTTGAACAAGTATGGGTACATTTTTGGATCCCACAAACCATTATTTCAGACTATGACAGTCGTTTCCTCATCACATTCTGATCAAGCCTTTGGTCACTACTGGATACCAAGATCACCAAATCCACTTCCTTCCACCCCCAAACATATGGCCAAACTAAGGTCACCAATCAAATGATCATACATATCCAACACATGTATAATTCAAAAAAACCCCGCACATGGGATGAGAGTCTCCCCTATGTCCAACATAGCTACAATCGAACCCTGCATAGATGAACTGACCACAACCCATTTCAAGTGGGGTTGGGATTCCAACCATTGGGCCCCATGGATGTCGCACTACCCTTGGTGACCACCTCGGCCGACTTGTCCCCTGCTCCACTAGAAGCTGACAAATCCACCCAGTTCATTGAGCGTCTAGCACATCCACCAACAGGTTCAGGATATTCTACAAAAGTCTAATGCCAAGTACAAGTAGTGCCATGATCAACATTGGGTGCCACATAAGTTTTAGGTGGGAGACAAAGTTTGGTTGCACTTGCAGAAAGAACGCCACATAGGGCCCCATTGGAAGCTTCTCCCACTCCGTTATGGGTCGTACACCATCACCAAGGTTGTGGGTGAAAATTATTTTGAGCTCAACATTCCCCCTTTCCTTGGCCTGCACCCATTCTTCAACATGGCTCTCCTTCGGCCATATTTCCCACCATTATTGGACACCTCAGAGATAAAAGAGCAGTTGACACCAACAGAGATCAAACCTGACTGCATGCAAAAGGAATCCAATGATCATATTTTGGACACACGAATCAAGGGCACTCAACAAAAAAGGATCCAGCTTTATCGAGTAGTCAAAGAAGGGTAGCTCCTGCACCAAGGCAAGTGGCTCACCTAGGGCCAAATTCAACAAAAAATTCCTGATCTGATGGGAGAAATCAACGCAATGGATACCATTGATTCCTAAGGAGGGAGTATTGATCCATGTGGATATTGGTGGCCACTCACATTTTCCAACTCGCTCAAAATAGTTTTCTGGCAATTTTGGCAATTTACTATTTTTAGCAGTTTTTAACTTCTGGGACCATTTTGAGGGCCTAAATGAAGGTTTTTAGGGATATATATTCTCAATGATAGTTGAAGGATCTTATTGAGCTTCCAAAATGAAACTCCTCGATGATACCTTTCCAATGGGCTATCGTGCGCCTAAAACGAAGATCGTATGCAAAAGTTACGACCCCGGGAAGTTGATGTACTAACTTACCCAAACGGGGCCCACGTGACTTTTGGTGCTTCATCTCCTAGGGTTAGATTTTTGGATGTCTAGGGTTTTTGAAATTCCTATTTATTGTAATAGTACTTTAGAGCCTTATTGTAACGATCTTTTTGCGAATGAGCACAACTGTCACATCTCTTCTTAGAGATAAGCCACCACCATTCCAACAAGCTTGTTTTCTGCTGCATTTTACAGTTTCATCTTTTTCCTTATTGAATAGAAAACTAGTTTTACAGTATATCTGTTATTCTGTGTTAAGAATCATTTAATAATATGTATTCATTTCATTCTTCTCATAAAATCTGGATCAGATAGTGGACACACAGGTCAAGGGCACTTCCCACAGAGGATCCAACTTTATTGGATTTTCAAGGCAGGGTAGCTCCTACAGCAACGCAAGTGTCTCACCCGGGGCCAAAGTCAACAAAAGTTTCCTCATTTGATGGGGGAACTCAACACAATGGAGACCATTTCTTTCTAAGGGGGGAGGACTGATCTAGGTGGATATTGGTGGCCACCCACCTATTCCAACTAGCTCCTCTTGACCATTTTTAGTTCAACACGTTCTTCTGTACTTTTTTGTAATTATGGGTTCTACAATTTCAGGGTTTTCTGAAGCCCTACACATATTCTAGGTGGATACTGGTGGCCTCCCACCTAATCCAACTGGCTTATTTTGTATGTTTTCATGTTAGCACATCTTTCTATACTTCCAGGGCCATTTTGGGGCCCTAAACAACTTTTTTTGGCTCGCCATAGTAAAACTATAGATTTTGACATTGTAATGCGTAGTTATCAAAACAAACTTTCCAACGGGCTATCACATGCCTAAAACGAAGTTCGTATGCAAAATTTACGACCCCGAGAAGTTGAGGTACCAACTTACCCATATGGGCCCACATAACGTTTTGTATTTCATCTCCTAGGGTTAGGTTTTTGGATGTCTAGGGTTTTGGCATTCATGAGTAGCATTAAAAATGCCTCTAGAGTCTCATTGTAATCATTATGCTCAGACAAATGCGTGTAGCAACCACGTCTCTTCTCAGAGATAACTACCACCATTCAAGAAAGTTGTTTTCAGTTTTGAAAATTTACAGTTTCAACCTATTTCATTTATTCAATAGAAGATATTGTTCATTGTATATTTGTGTTGTTCTCCATATCTATGTGTTTATTGTATTTAGTCTATTAGTCAATTCGTTCCGCTCATAAATCCAGATCAATATGTCCCTAACAACCATCCTTCAAAAAGCCAGTCCAAGCCATAGGAAAAGAAGGGTAATGGAAAGACAAAGAATGACACTGGAAAATGGTGTGATTTTCACAAAATCCCCTGGCACAACACCGATGAATGTCGCTCAAAACAGTGATTGGTGGTCGAGATCAAAGGAATGGAGCGGAACCCTAATTTAGAATTTGATTCAAAAAATACCGGTAGAAGAGAGATCATCGATGCAGACCCCACTGCAATTATTGCAACCACAACAATTCAACCAGAAGAATCAACATATCCTGAAGAGGGGGAGCACCTTTTTCATTCACAAATGTGGGTGAAGGGGACCCCGCTTCATTTCATTGTTGATAGCGTAAGACAAAAGAACCTCATCTCAGTAGAGGTCGTCAAACAGTTGGGATTGTCGACAACACCACACCCACTATTGGAAAATGTTTAACAAGTAGTGTGTGCTTGTCATTGATGGCAAGTACAACAGTGGATATGGCAGGATAAGAAGGATAAAATCCCTTGGGGATTCAGACGTGAAAGATCAGGAGGAACAACGTTGAGGAAAACACGCGCAACAAAGCTCAATATACAGGAGTTTGCAGAGGAGAAGGAAGACAA
>SNQJ01S0098095.1:11152-31265 GCA_010110895.2 Picea sitchensis | reverse complement strand
CAAAAATGATTGTCTCCACACTTCAATCTGACTCTGGCACTCCCAAGCCTAAGAGAAACTTTATCTCGGTTTTCGTTCCTTGCAACCTGCAATAAATGCTGAGTAAATTGTCTCGTAAAGCATGTCAGTCTGTACCCTCACGCACCTCCCTCCAGCACTAGGCGAATTCACTTTTTAAACAAAAAAACTCGGCTTTGTAATCAACGAAATCCATTTCCCTTGTGGTTGGCAGAGCATGTGTTAAGGCGTTGAGATAAGGGGAGGTCCCAGGGTCAAGCCCACGGGCCTCCCCTTTAGGGTATCCATTGTAACTTTTATACATACATACATATATATATATATATTTAAAATGGTTGTTCCGTCTAGTTTAGCAATGGTTCTAGATATAATGGTTGGTCGCCAGATTTGGCGGGGTCCCACTGGATTTGGTGGACCCGCCAAATATTTATATATATATATTTTTAAATTCATTCTCGAGTTGTCATTGGGCATTTGTCCACTGCCATGTGGCAGCCCAGGATTGGGCCATGTCAACCATTATACAATCACCCTGCCACGTCAGGGTACAGTCTGCCAACTCAGCCTGCCATGTCATCATACGGCCTACCACGTGGCTATACGGAATTCCACGTGGCACATTCTTACTGGTCCACAGAATGACCCAAAAATACCAAATATGAGTGACACATGGCAACCTCTGGTGTTGCCACATCACCATTATGATGCCATGTTGACGTCAGTAGGACATGTGTCACCTCCTACGTGTGCCACGTATGTTGTACGGATGTTGACATCATTCGTACTGATGTTGACGTCAGCAGTACGAATGTTGACATCATTCGTACTGATGCTGATGTCAACAATACGGATGTTGACTCATCCCCCTGCTGACTGGGCTAGGTTGACCAAACTTTGACCGCAAATATCTTTCGATCCGTAACTCCTTTTGACGAGCCGTTTGCGTCGTTGGAAATCTTGCAACACGCTCTTTGTGATGATGTCATTTTCACCAAGTTTTTAGAAATTTGAATTTTTGCCCTTTCTCTATCTGCTGAGGCCATTCTGAGCTTCCAAAGTTGCTTCTAGGAGTTCTGAGTTGTTCTTAGTATTCTCTGGATCCATTTTGGATCACCATGTCGTAGCACTAGGACTATAGCTATTAGTTTTGCATTGAGTGGGATTTTGTTTTTACATTGACAAAAAAAATCGTGTTTTTTTCCATAGTTTAACTTTGTTGCAAGCGATTAAATTTTTTTATAGCTTCTCATCGGTCCTTCAAAGCAACATCTTCTTATCGAGCCAGTGGCAAGAATTTAAAACACAATTTTATTCTGCACATTTAGTGGATGGTTGGAACATGTGCATGTATGGGTGTCAAACTAATGAATGTACGAGAATTTGATAAACAATTTAATTATGCAATTGTAGTGAATGGTTGGAACATGTGCATGTACATATGTGGACCAAATGCATGTATGAGCCCAAAAGTTTCGATGTGTGGGTGCGGAATGGGTATATTTTATTTACTAAGTGTTCATGTCCTTAAGATGTACAATTAACTTTTATTAAATTAATAAATAATTATTAATCCTGTAATTATTTGCATAGGACTATACTTAAAAAAATGAAAAATTGGTTTTACACCAACTAACACACATCATTATCAAATATTATGTTATAAAATTTAGCCTATGCGGGCATATACTTGTGCAGAGGTGAGGAAGTTATATGTGCATGCACTATATGTCCATGCTTAAGATGTATTTCATTTACTAAGTGTTCGTTGTATAGGTATATACATGTGCATAGATGTGGAAGGTTTATCTATGTAGACAATATGCCTATGCTCAAGATGTATAATTAAATTTTATTAAATTAATAAGTAACATTTATTTTTAATATGTAAGTATACACGTAAAAAGCATTTTGTTGCACATATGCATAACAATATTTTATTATTGATAACATTGATAAGTATCAGACTAAGTGTTTGATGTGCAGGAATATACCTATGCGGAGGTGCAAAGACTATATGTGTGTAGACACTTTGCATTGGTTCCTTCCATCTTAACCTACAAACATTTTGCATTGCTTCCTGCATATGGTAACCTCTCATTGAACACTTCACTTATTCACATTGCTTGCAGCATATGCTAACCTCCCCATTGACCACTTCACTTATTTACTAAGTTTTACTCCACATTGAACACTTTACCTTTTTGCTTATATTTACAAAGTTTTATGCTAAATGTTTTTACTCCAAACACTTTATATTGTTTCCCACATAAACTAACCTCCCCATTGAACATTTCACTTATTTATTAAGTTTACTCCACATTGAACAATTTCTTTTTTTGCTTATTTTTACAAAGTTTTATGCTAATTGTTTTTACTTGATTCTTATCATTGTCCTCTTTGCATAAAGAATAATGTTATTTTTCTTTATGATATGAATTATCTTTTGACAAAGACTATTGATTCTCTATGCATTTAGTTATATTTAGTCTCCTTGTTCAGAATATATTTCCCATTCCACGACATATATTTCTCACTCGGCAAGGACTACAATGTGATGCAACCCTTTTTTTTTGCGTGATACCATGAGGATGAAGGTGATACCATGACAAGGACAAGGAAGAGTGTGGTAAAAATAATATATATGTTTCTTACACATACATTAAGTATGAAACATATATGTTTTTTTACGTGATACCATGAGGATGAAGGTGATACCATGACAAGGACAAGGAAGAGTGTGGTAAAAATAATATATATGTTTCATGGACATACATTAAGTATGAAACATGTTTAAAGTTATGAAACATATATTAATACTACTTGCATCTGTCTTCTAATTTCTTTGAAAAGAGTGCAAAGTACCTGACTACATTTTTGACAAAATATGAACTAAGACCAACTTACATTGCGTATACAACAAATGAAGAACTTGCCCAAGGTGTTTTTATTACTAAACTACACTACGATATGTATGATGTGATAAGTATTTATCCATAGAGAATCCTAAGCCATTTTTCATTTTTGTGCTTTTGGTTAATAATACTAACAATATTATCTTCTCATACCTCACTTGGTGTTTTGGATGGACGTTGGAGAAATCCATCTATTATTTTAACAAGGCGAGTTGCAGAGCAACAAGTCCCTGCCTGGAGGGAACTGTTGAAACACGCCTACACTGAAATCACTATGCTCTCTCTGAACTAGTAGGTGAATGTCGTACTTGCTTATCAGTGAATACGGGGATTGTTCTGAAACTTATCTTAAGCGAACGAATTTAATATATATCTATTCTCAGAATGGGAAACGAAACTGAGGAGCTGAGTAATGCTTTCAAGTAGAAGAATAGGCAATTGTAATCTATTCTTTTAAACAAATAATTTACAATTGTTTGAGAATAGTGCCTCCATTAAATATTTCAAAAACATGATCTGCTTGTTTTGGTTTTTCCTCAAATTGTCTTGCAAGAACCTTGTTCTTTGATCTTTCTTACACTTCATTTCTTCTCCTTTCACGTCGCTTTTCATATTCAATGCTATGGAGTCGAGCTATATAGACATTAATAAATTGAAGACGTATTATGAGCTGTGATATAAGCTCTATAACGTGGAATATTATTATATAATAAGTTCTACGTTTTGATGTTTTTTGGATATTTTTTGTTTATTTTTATAACTTCTTTCAAATTTCTATGATATTATCTTTTTTAAATTAAAAATAGTTCTTGGACGCCTTTAACCAAAGATTTTACCATTTATTCAAACATAGTTTATAATTGTAAATTAACGTCGTCTTTTACGGCATCAGTTGATCAACTCTTTAGTCGGAGGTCTTCGTTCCCAAAAGGTTATCCATGGACTGCTCTGCATCGAAACAAGTAATTGTAAAAACAATATGAAGGCCTTCAAGTTTCAGATTATAGAAGTTAACACAATGCAGAGAATAGGCTCCCAATCACTTAGTTATTTCATAAGATTATGTGGAACTTATGTTATTGAATTTGGTAAATGTGCATGGGAAAGATTCATCAACGCAATTTATATACACATGGTAGCCAGATGTGTGTGCCTACATTGTAAGACGAGACTTTGACCACGTGCCTCACTATGGCTGCACCTTAGAAATCACTGACTTGGAATAAACCCCACCTGGCATGAGAAGTTGATCGTGGCAGCAAAAGACCACTTCCTCTCCAATTGGTGGCTATCGTGATGTTCAAGTAAGGAGACGCTCCCACCTGAGACCTCATTTATCTCTGTTCAAGTAAGGAGACTCTCCCACCTGCAGATTTCTTTTACACATCACCGATAATGAGCAGTAACAGCTTGAATGGGTGGCATGTTGTAGAGATATAGTAGCAATAGCTCCAATGGGTGACCTCTTGCATTTCAATGTGTTGGCAGTTGCAGTTTGTGTATGAACAAAAACTAATGCACTACAACATCTCCCTTTGGTGCCCCAAACTATCAAATTGTAGATTCGAAACACATGCAGGAAATAACCCTTTGCCCTCCCTCACGGGGGAAATAACCCTTCGCCCTCTCTCATGGGTAAGGTTAGCGTTCCTGGATCAGGTATGGCTATCAGCATTGCGCTGGAGATTTCATTGCTTGTTGTTATTAACTGTGTGATTCAAGAACTTGTGGTGTTCTCATAGGCACTGATTTGGTACTCCATTTGCCTAATTATTCTCAAATTACTCATAAATAAATAGTAATACAAGTTTATGTTATATAATATTATATTATATAACATATAATATCCCACGAACTCTGTTGCATAGAGATCTTGGAGGCCTTTCCCACCATTCGTGGTTGGGCGTGGCAGTGACAACGGGATAGTTGTAAGGCGTAGCGAAGACCCTGTTCCTTCGGATTGTTTGTTCTTTGCAACTCGAGAACATGTTTACAGTATGGTATATAGAGGAAAGAGGAGTGTTAGTATCAAAGGGAAATTCCTTGGCTTGTAAAGCTACTAGCTATCTATTTAGGAAGTCATGAAAAACCATAGTTTGATTCTTTAGACGCTCGACCAGAAAAAAACAGGTATGTGAGGTTCATACCTACTTTCTTTAGGATTCTGCCAAATTCAGTTTTTTTATTATTTAAATTGCCATTAATTGTTATGCAGATCTCAAAAGGAAATTGTGATTGGTGTCACCAAACAATGTCTAAGTAATGATTTCAAGATAAAGGAGCTTGAGATAGCTAAAAACGCGGTTTTACCTGACGATCTATTTGGTTTGGAGAACTTGAAAGATGTTCTAACGATGGAGGCGTGGATAGAGAATTCTGCACAAATGCACGCTACGTATTTCCAAGCATGGATCCTAGTGAATTTATCCATGAATCAACCTGGTGTGTCTCCTCTAAGCTCTAACTCCTAGTTATTGCATGCAACATATAGACCTAATAGGAAAAACAAATCCCTAATTTGAGCAAAATATGATAGAGATTTTAGCTATTAAATATTTGTAATCTGAGGCAAATTTGGCAAAGATTTTAGGTATTAAATCCTACAGAAAATTACCTTCGAAAATTGCTAAGCCTGAGCATAATTTTCATCTCGTAGCTTTCACAGTGTAAATCAATGTAAAAATACTGCCAAATACGCATTTTCCTTGACTCATGCAAAGAAGGTGACAGAGGCCATGGAAGAGGGAAGCTTCTTTCTCTTCGGGAAGAAACTAAAGAAGGAGGGAAGAAACTGAAGAAGGAGGACTTTTGCCAGCAACACAACAGGGACAATTTGAAGGCAGAAGGTCGTTGCTGCATATCATAGTCGAGATATCGACATATTGTTTGCAGGTAGAAGCTTTATCATGCATCTACAAGACTGAATAATAACAACAGAAGAACAACGACAGGGATCGAAGGAAAGGATAGGTAGAAGGATTTTGTTCCTTCGTTGTTCATCCTCATGCTTTAATAGCATGAGAGATCTTGCATGCATGCAACTAGACAACGCATCTACAACAAAATTGGACACAAAAACAAACATAAGATAATGATAATGAAACTTACCATATGATATGATAAGCATAGGACATAAGCATTAATTTTTTTTATGAATTAATGCTAGCTTTGAAGCTAGCATTAATCCACCTCACGCGATGTAATAGGATATTTCTTCTATTTGCGTAACTTTTGAAACCAAAAATCCCATTAAAATTGTCCCTTGCCTCGGTATGAGGCCAAATAAGAGGTAAATGTTTTGTATTGGAGGATATAAAGTATGTAATTTTTTAATTGGAAGACTTAAAGTGTTTTAAGTATGTAACTTTAGGATGGTTAGCTAAAATGTGTCTTGGATAAAGTGCGGGAACTAATGCATAGAAAAAAAACGTTTACTATACTCCCTAGCCTAAAGGCAGGGACTAATAAGTACCATGGCAATATTAACGTATCATGAAGTAAACAAATACCATATTATTTTTTCTTTTGGGTGCTCCATCATGATTTGCTTCAACGTTAATTTTTTATTTGCTTCAACGTTAATTTTTCTTTTGGGCATTCCATCATGATTTGCTTCAACGTTGGGAAAAACACACATTTTATATTTTGTTTGGAATTATATTCAAATGAATCTCCTTTCGACCAATCTGAAGATTGTTGTAAATTATCTTTATCTCTTTCTGTAAATTAAGGAAGCCTTCAATTATGATTTTTACATTGCATTGGATGATTAGAAATTAGACTATGCATATGCACCTTTTTTTTTCACGCGAAAAAAACAGTTTCACTGTTATTCTTTATTAGAATCAAATAAAACTTTCAGATTACATAAAAGTGGCATCCATGAATAGAAATGTTCTTTCAGCTTTGACAGATTTTATCTGTGAAGTTTATTGACACCTTTGTGTGGCTTAGACATATTGAAGCCTGCATGTTGTTTCTATATAAAACCTCTTTATAAGATTTGTATTTTGTCGGATCTAACAATAGATTTTTTTTTGTTTCTTCATAAAATAACCATCCGAAAAGTTCCTTAAGAGCCTATTTGGACGAACTGTCCGCTTCTATGCGTATGCACCTTGTAATGGGGATGGAATTCTATTCTATTATAAGTAGACTATGCATACGCACCTTGTAATGGGGATGGAATTCTATTCTATTATAAGTGACAAAGTTGAAGCTGTAAAATATTTAAATTTATTTGATAGTTAATATTTTCCCTCGAGCAAGATGGTAAAAGATGAAGATTTTAAATATATTTATGGAATTCTATTTTATTATAAGTGACAAAGTTGAAGTTGTAAAATATTTAAATTTATTTGATAGTTAATATTTTCCCTCGAGCAAGATGGTAAAAGATGAAGATTTTAAATATATTTATGAAATTTTAATGTGAAATTTTTAACTTATCAAAATTTTATTATAATTTAAATTTTTATATGATAATTACTATTTATAGAAATTTTGTTTAATTTTAAGAAATACGATTAAAGTTATTAGAAAATGACATTAATGTAATTATATTTTTTTATAAAACAATTTTTACAATTTAAAATAAGTTTGATATGGGATGATTCTTTAAAATAAAACAAGATTTGGTTATTGCAATACTTGTGGCCATGAAAAAAAAATTAATTTTAAGAAATACGATTAAAGTTAGAAAATTAATACAATTATATTTTTTATAAACAATTTTTTTTTTTTTTTTTTTCTTTTCTTGTCAACTTTTTCATGCCCAAACAAGATTTGGCTATCACAATACCTGCCGCAATTAAAAAAAACTGAATTTGGATTTAATTAATTTTGAAAATACAATTTAATTTGAATTATATAATTTATATTATAAATTATTATATAATTATTAATTAATTATAACAGTGATATTATAATATATATAATATAATAATTATAATTATAATTAATTAATAATTTTTATTATAATTGAATAATCATTTTTTTATTATTCATCAAATTTTCCTTAAAATGTATTTTTAGTATGGAAATTTTCATTATGCTCATTGATTCATCTGGGTATTATAAAGTTATTATAGTTGGAGTTTATGAGACATTATATGAAGAAACAAATCGGCCTTAACTATGGGTTAGTAAAAATAGTTGTTTTTAATAATCACCATGAACCAAAACGTGGCCAAGTTTCTCAAGATGTGACTGGCTTACCATCCATTGCTCAACAACGAGAACGACACTTAGATATTGTGTATTAATGTACTTGTACTTGTCTTGATAAGAGGAAACGACAGAGTGATGGATATAATGGATGTACGAGAGTAGTCAGAAATAATGGCCTAGAATAAGAGGTGAAATGGCTAAATGAATCACTGAATAGATAAATGCATTTTATTATTTAAGAAAAATATAAAAAGAAATTTGCTAATGTTAAACTTTGGGTAAAAAATGAAATTTATAGTCCACTACAAACTAATAGCCGATCAACAGGCGAACTCATCAATGCCAGGTATAATGAGTGATAAATCTTTAAAATAAGTGATAAAGTTTTTTTAATATTAAAATTAATAATCAAAATCGTGAAAGTAAATAATATAACTCAAAAATAATAAGATTCAAAATATTTAGTCTATTTATACAATGTAAATATACACTTTAAATTTCGACAAATATTTGTTGATAATAAATTTCTACAAATATTAAATAACCAATTTTAATATTAAATTTATTTATACAACAATTATATACAAATTGATCGATTGATAATAAATTTCAGCAAATGGGGTGGTTGGGGGTTATTTTGAGCCCCAAAGGAATTCTTGAATTTAAATATCCTTGTGGTCTAGGTACATCAAGAAATAATTAGATCGAAGCCTATGCTTTATTACAAGGATTAAAAATTGCTTCACGGATTAGCATCTAAAGATTAAGTGCAATAGGTGATTCAAACAATGTCATTGGGCACTTGGTTTAAACACCAATCTAGGCGATTTTCTTTTAGGGTCGCTTCTAGAAAGGATAAATCAAGTAAGAATTTTTTTCTTAAAGGTCAAGTATTTCCATGTATTACAAGAGCACAATGCTCTTGCGGATACGTGCACCAATCAAACCACTCTTTTAAAAATGAGGGAAATCATGGAAAATGGTAAACTCAACAACTAATCAATCCCATAGTTAATAATGAGGGACAAGGCACGTTGTGTCCAATTAATAATACATGTGGCACCTTACAAATCAAGCTCGTCAGTTAGTTGATTATCTAATGTGAAGGGACTACCACACTCAGCTCAAACGAAGCAACATTCACTCTTGAACACAATTGAACTCATGGGAGGATTACTTTGGTATCAATGTGGAATAATGATGAGGATTGATAACTATTTGGGGTGGAGTTACAAGAGCGTTGGTTCAATCTCTGATGTCGTGGAATTTGGCTTCTTGAACTGGTGAGTACTCTTGGTCTTATTTCTGTTTTGGAGCACTGGTAAGTTGGACCATTTACCCTTCTCTCTTTCATTCAAAACTAAAGTGCCCAGTGCAATTGTTTAGTGTACAGAGGTTCGCTCCTAGGCTCTTGTCTCTACCAAGGTTTTTTCTCGTTTTTCACGTATCTATGGAAATTTGCAGTGCTTTCTCTCTTTCTTGGGATTTCTTCTCATAGTATCTAGTTTCGGTCTCGATTGGGTAGAGACCTTTTGGTTCCAAAATGCTTTGTCTCTTCCTTCTCTTGAGCAATGTTTCCTCTTTGGTTTCTTCGAGGGGGTGGTTTTATTTTCCCCTTTTTACTGGCGACATTCTTCGAGGGATTCCTTGATTTCAAATTTAGAATTCTCTCAGAATGAACTTTGGATCCCAATCACCTCTGCAGAAGTGCAGACTTGAGCTATTGAAGTCCCAATTTTGTGCTTGGTTTTGTACAACATTGGTCATCAAATGGATTATAGAGAAATTCATGAGATCAAGTGAACATTGAGAAGTCATGAGGAAGCCATCCAAGGCAACATAAGTTCGATTATGGCAGCTACAATGAGAATTTAGGAATAGGAAAATCATGTGACCTCACAAATTGCTATAGTAATTGCTACTTTGGTTCAATTCAAACACCAAATTTCTATATTGGAAGCAAGCCGCATTGTGCTCCATGCTATGGTCATAAACTTTTTTAAAGGAGAACAATCATGTGCATTTAATCAGGTGCAATCTATCAATTCTAAATGTAGGGCTCTCAAGGAAGATGATATTGTTCACCAGCTCTCGAAGAATGCAAAAATTGTCAAAGTGGACTCAGACTCAGCCAATGCAACTCAAGGGAAGCGACCAACCGACATGTCTTTTGCTAGGGTTGTATGTTTTATAAAGTAGCTAATTTTCTAAGCCAATTTTATAGAATATACGCCATTAAGATCTACTAGAAACAGTTGTTTTCAACCTTTTATGATTGTAGATATATGATAACAAATAATCTTGCTTTAAAATTTTGTTTAAAACTTCTTAAAGTAAAATTTTGATGTCCTTTTGTTGTGAGCCTTGTTGCATTGTTTTTCTTAATAGAAATATCTTCAAGTTGTGATTAAAAAATAAGAAATAAATAAATCTAAACAAATATTAAATAACCAATTTTAATAATGGCAAATCTTTGAAAATTTGTCTATGGTAGATTATTATAGAAGTCATTTGAATGTACACTAAATTGTTGCATTACAAGACATATTTAATAGTTTCTAACATTCCTTATTAGTCCGTGCCTAGCAGGGAATATAGTGTCCAGGTTTGTGGTTAAACTGATTTGACTTTTATTTAAAAGCATACATTTTTCACATGTTTTCTAGAAAATAATTATTAATTTTATTTTCTCCAAAATAATAAAACATTTTTTTTATTTTTAAATTATATAATGTTTTTTTTTATTCGCTATAAAATTTGATTTGACAAATTAGCCCTAGTAGGAAGTGACAATTATGAACTAAAAAATATTTTCATGGCCATGTAGCAATTGATGGTACACACATTGTTTTATAAAACCAAATCTTTTCATAATCCGATTTGGTGGTAGGGCAGTCCATTTGCCATTTAGTCATCCTTAGGTGCGATACACATGAGGTTGTTCAAGACATGTCACATTCAAAAGAAGTTTAGGTGTGATACACATGAGGTAAAAGCTTTTAAACCAAAGTTTCATGAAGTGTGCATTATTCCAAGGTTTTTATGAGCACATGAGACAAACTTTTTAATGGTCACAAACCATTTTTAAGGGGAACGATGTATTGCACTCAAAGTTTTTAGAGGTGCAAAACACAAAATTATTTTGTTTGATTGATTGGCCATGACAAAATAAGTGCATTAAACCAAGGTTTTTAATGGCACATCGCACCAAAAGTTTGTTTGATGCGATAAGTATGTTGTGACACCAAAAGTTTAATTTCATGCAATAAGCATGTTGAACTAAAAGTCTTTTTAGTTGTGATACACAAAGTCTAAAATACATGCCGCACTCTAAATATTTTTTGGTGCGATGCACAAATTTCTAAAGTTTAAGAACATGCAACATATCATTCACAAAAACATTTTGGGTGCGATACACAAAATTGACTTGTGCATTACTCTATCTTTCACAAGAACTATATTCCTAAGACTTATCACACTGCATCTGAAGTTTTAAGGGGATCAATGTGTCGCACTCAAATTTTTTTAGAGGTGTGACACATCCCACTTAAAGATTTTACGGGTGTGAAACACAAAATTGTTTTGTGTGATTGAGTGATTTTGACAAAGTTATTGGGTATGTGTTATATTATTTGCACGACCAACCCTACACACTTTGATGTGTTGGGTGCAGCGAGGGGGTCACAGCTCCTCCCCTTAAAAAAAATTGGGTGGTTTTTGCATCCATTTTTCATGGTTTTTAGTACATGGTTTTCGCTTTTGGCGGTTTTGTGGTGCATGGGCATAGTTGTGGCTTAGCCCATGGTTTTCTAATTCTAGTTAAGGAATTAGGTTTGTAGTCTAATCTGGGTCAATGGATTAGGGGTTTTAGATACCACAAGATCCTATATATATTGTATTATAAACAATGAGGAAGGTGATGAATAAGAATTAGAGGTGCGGCTCTAAACAAGTTGTTGGTTTTCCCAGTTTGGGTTTATAAGGTAAATCTTTGTATATATGTGTGATTGCAATTGTTTTTTTTTCTATTTCAAGAATTTGTGTGTGCAATGCATTACTATAAAAGGTTTTAAAACTTGCATTTGGTATCAGAGCAGTTATTGGCTTCATGGGGACACCTTTGTGGCTAAGGGTTTGGCTCGGGTCTGTGATAAACCTTGTTATAGTGGGAGCTCTATGGTATCAATTCTTGTGGTGAAAAGAAATGGTGAGCAATTCAAAAATAGAGATCGAAAAATTTAATGGGCAAAGTTTTGAGTTGTGGAAGCTTAAGATGGAAGATCTTTTGGTAGACAAAGATCAATGGATTGTTGTGGATCGAGGAACTGCACCTACAAGAATGTCAACATAAGACTAGGCAAAGTTGAATCGAAGGGCAAAGAGCACAATATGGTTGTGTCTCTCAAATTTATAATTATTGAATGTGTCAGGGGAAGCTACAACCAAGGCATTGTGGAATAAGTTAGGGGTGTTGTATCGGTCTAAATCCCTGGTAAACAAATTGTTCCTGAAGAAGAAGTTGCACAACCTGAGGATGAAATATGGAGACTTGGTGAAAGACCATCTGAATGCATTCAATATTGTAGTAAGTTAATTATTGTTTGTTGATATTAAGATTTTTGATGAAGATGAGTGTATCGATTTATTGTACTCTTTACTAGACTCATGGGATAGTTTAGTCATGGCCATAGTAGTAACGCAACTACTTTAAGTTTCGATGATGTGGACCCATCCTTGTCGAAGGAGGAGATGAGGCAAAAAGACATGGAAATCCAAAGCACATATTCCTTATTTGAAAGTGGACGCTCCCAAGAAAGAAATAGAAACAAGTCTTCAAGTGGGAGATCTAAATCTAGGGGAAGATCCTAATCTCTCGGAAAATTTGTAAAGGTATGTTGGAGATGTGAAAAAGAAGGGAATTACAAGAAATAGTGTAGATCAAAAAGTGTTGAGAGAGGGAAGGGATTTGATAATGCCTCTTCTACGGAAGAAAAAACCTCTACAGATGAAGAAGGGGATGTGTACTTGGCTTCTTTGAGCACACATGCAGATCATGAGGCACAGTTGGTCAACTTAGGTAGATCCTTTCATTTGACTCCTCATAGGGAGTGTTTTTGTGAGGAAAATTCAAGTTGAAGCTCATGGATTATAGGATTAGAACACTCCTTGGTGTTCTACACATCCCAAGATTTCCCAGGAATTTGATTTTTGTAAGCAATATGGATGATGCAGGTGTAAAAACAGAGTTTCAAAAGGAAACCTATAGAATGGTTTGAGGGGGTGTTGTTGAAGAGAGTTCAGATTGGAACTCTGTATGAGCTACTAGGAAGCACTATTAATGATGTGTGCAATAGTTCCATTGTTCCTAATATTGGAGCTAAAGAAGGAAAAACTTGTATAGCCTCTAGAGAAAATACTATGTTGTGGCATTAAAGACTAGGACATATCATAGAGAAGGGCCTTTGAGTACTACACAGTAAATGTATGGTTGAAGGTATGTCCAACTGCTCTCTGGATTTTGATTTCTATGAACATTCCTTACATAGGAAGTAGAATCATGTAAGATTCTCCTTTGTTGCTACAAAGGCAGAGGGAATATTACAGTTGGTGCTCAATGATGTGTTTGGACCAGTGTCGATTCCATCATTGGGTAAATATGTATACTATGTCTCATTTATATATGAATTATTGAGGAATACATGTATTTGTTTCCTCGGGAAGAAATCTAAAGTCTTTAACAAATTTAAAGAGTTTAAGGCAATTGTGGATAATAAGTCAAAGAAGAGAATTAAGGTGTTGAGGGTGGATAATGGTGGAGAATTGTGCAGAAATGAATTTGAAGAATTATGTAAGAAGTGTGGAATAGAAAGGCATAAAACTACTCTATACACACCTCAACGGAATGGAGTTGTAGAAAGGATGAATAAGACACTAATGGAAAAAGTAAGGAGTGTGCTCAGTGGTGTCAGGTTAGGACATGAGATTTGGACAGATGCAGTGGGTATTGCATGTTACTTGGTAAATTGATCACCTTTATCAGTGTTGGATGAAAAGACTCCAAATGAGGTATGGACTGGAAAGAAAACCTCTCTTTCACATCTGAGGGTGTTTGGTTGTGATGCTTATGTACATGCTCCAAAGGAAAACATGAGTAAGTTGGATAAAAAGGATGAAAAGTGTATCTTTATTGGCTATAAATATGGTTTGAAAAGTTATAACCCTTGGAACCCGGAAAATAAGAAGGTAGTGTATAGTCAAGATGTGGTATTTAGAGAAATCAAAGATGTCATCAAACAAGAAGTCCTACCAAGGGAGGAAGAACCAAAGAAACTAGAGTTTGAATTGAAGGATAATGAATCAGACTCCACAGAAGAACAAGAATCAAAAGAAGAAGAGCCTCATACTCCAATATTGAGGGGATTGGTTCAGGAAAGAAGGCAACCAAAAAGGTATACTCCACTTGATTTTCGTTCAAATTTTTCTTTGTTTATTATTAATGATGATCTTAGAACTGTTAGGAAGGAAGTGGATTCAGAGGATGGAAAACTATGAAAAAAGGCCATGGTTGAAGAAATGGTAGCATTGGACAAGAATGAGGCTTGGGGTCTAGTGGAGTTGTCGATTGGAAGAAATCCCCTTGGTAGCAAATGGGTATTTAAGAAGAAGTTGAATACAGAAAGCAAAGTGGAAAAATACAAAGCTCAATTAGTGTTCAACGACACATGTATTCCAATAGACGAACACATTTAGTAACCACTCACACAACCATATCAAAGATCAACATCGATTTTTTGATGTGGTAAAACCCCTACGGGAAATATCGATGGCCCCAACCAACATGGTCACTTGGAGCAATTTATTAATGCAAAAGAAAAATATTACAAATAGATTTACAAGAGAGTTTCTCACAATCAATCATCGACAAATGGCCCTCCATGCTCTTTAAATAGAGATCATGGACCAATCGATTGCTAAGCCACGGATCAATGTAGCCATTAAGATCGAGGAGAATATGATCTATCATATCACTCTATGTTAGGAACATATTGTGGTCGTCGGATTACCTAACTACAAATGCATACTAATGCATACTGAAGAAACACACTTTTACTTAATGACACATTAGGCCAAGTTGAGCTTAACTAAATCCTAAGTGTATAAATATCCTAACATCCCCCCTTAAGAACAACTTGGGATAGGATTGAAGGATTTACAAATGTGACACGATAGGAGAAGGAAGGAGGCAATGGAGCCTATCCCCCCTTAATGACAACTTCCTGAACTCCCAACATAGATCGAAGTTTGGAAAACTTCGCTTCTGTAAGAGACTTTGTAAAAATATCAGTAACTTGATATTTTGTAGGGAAAAGGAGTAATTCAATAAATCGATCATGAAAGAGCTTTCCGATGAAGTGCATGTGTATCTCAATGTGTTTGTTGTGTTGATGTTGAACTAGATATTTGGCAAACTTGATGGCACTCTAATTGTCGTACCAGAGGGTTGTTGGATGTTGTTGCTGGAATCCAAAATTTGAAAGGATCTATCGAAGCCACAAGGATTCCTAACTTGCATTAACTATTACTCATTACTTTGCTTCTGTTGAAGAAAGAGTAATAGCTTGTTGTTTCTTACAGGCCCAAGTGACAGGTCCTAAACCAAGGCTAAAAACATAACCTGCGGTAGACTTTTGATCATCAAGGTCGTCGACCCAATTTGAATAGGTGAAACCAACCAATAAAGGAGTCCCCCCTAAATTGTAATGTATCCCAAACTGAATTGTACCCCGAACATATCGAAGTATCCTTTTAGCTACTTTCCTATGGCTTTCATGGGGTGTTTTCATATACCGGGCAACAAGACCAAAATCAAAGGAAATATTAGGATAGGTATGAGTCAAGTATAAGAGGCTATCAACTAACTGATGACACAAAGTGGCATCAACTTCGAGAGAAGTACATGTGGCAACAAGTTTGACTCCAGACTATAAGGTAGAAGGCATTGGTTTAGAGTCTTCCATATGAAAGTGGTGAAGAAGGTCACAAGCTTACTTAGACTAGGAAAGAAAAATTCCTACCTTGGTTTGCAAAACTTGGAGGCCAAGGAAATAATGAAAATGGCCTAAGTCTGTCATTTTAAATTTCTTCTTAAGGTTGGTTTTCACATGGTTTAAATTTTTCTCTGATATAACAAAATGTTATTTCTAAGTAGAGTGAATTGACTTTCGTGAAAGTTTTTCTTCTGTTGCCAAGTTAACTTCTATTGGATTTTTTTTTCTATTGCTGCTACTTTTGATTTTGAAGTGTAATATATGGATGTAAAGACAACATTCGTACATGGGGATCTAGAAGAAGAAATCTACATGAAGTAGTTGAAGGCTTTGCAGTGAAAGGAAATAAATAGTTGGTATGCAGGCTAAAAATTTCCTCGTATGGGTTAAAGCAATCGCCAACGATGTGGTATCAAAATTTTGATACTTATATGTTGGGACTTGAATTCACAAGGAGAAAAGTCGATCATCATGTGTATTTCAAATTAGTTGATGATAGTCTTATTTATTTGGTCTTGTATGTGGATGATATGTTGTTGATAAGAAATGACAAGGAGATTATCTAGAATGTGAAAACTCAATTGTCCTCTAAATTTTACATGAAGTATCTTGGTGCTGCAAATTTCATTTTGGGCATGGAAATTAAAAGAGATCGAGCAAACATGAAACTCTGGTTAAATCGATGAAAATATGTCGAGACAATATTGCAAAGGTTTAATATGTAAGAATGTAGACCGATCAGGGGTTTTATTCCTATAGATATAATGTTATATGCAGATCAGTGTCACAAGACACAAGAAGAGGAAGAGGACATGTTTTGTGTTTTGTATGCTAGTGTAGTTGGTCATTTTCTATATGCAATCGTTTGTACTAGAGCGTACATTGCACATGCAATCCGAGTTTTGAGCAGGTATATGTCAAAACCAAGGAAGGAGCATTAAACAACAGTAAAGAGGGTTTTCAGGTAATTGTGTGGCGTTGCTAGTTATGGATTGTGCTACCAAGGAAGACTAGGATTGGATGGAATGTTAGATATACATGGGTTCATTGATGCAAACTGGGATGGAAATCTGGATCACAAAATATCTACAAGTGGGTATCTGTTTAACCTATTTGGAGGATCAATCAATTGGATGAGCAAAATGCAGTCTATAGTGGAACTCTCAAATACATAAGTTGAATATGTGGCAACCACTCATGCAAGCAAGGAAACAATATGGTTACAAATATTGTGTTCATGCATTAGGTTGGTACAACAAGCTATAAGGATAGATTGTGACAGTCATAATGCAATCTTCTTGGCAAAGAACCCAACCTATCATTCAAAGACAAAGTGTATTAATGTTTAGTATCACTTTTTGAGAGACATGATTGAAGACAAGAAGGTGTTGTTGATGGTGGACACTTTGAAGAATGTTGTAGATTCATTGATAAATTCAATGAGCATCAAGAAGATCTCCTCGTGTAGAGAAACAGTGGGCATTGTTGCCTTGGATTGTTGACTATGTAATCTTGTGACCCCTTGTATGTAAAGAAAACAACAAGTGGGAGAATGTTGGGTATGTGTTATATTCTTTGCACAACCAACCCCATGCACTTCGTTGCACCGGACGTTGCAAGGGGGTGGAATCCCCCTTGTCCAAGGAGTTGCAGGGAGGAGGAAACCCTGGAAAAAAAAATTGGGGTGGTTTTTGCATCTTTTTTTAGCGGTTTTCAACACACAGTTTTCGCTTTTGGCAGTTTTGTGGTATGAGCGGATTTGTATCTTAGCCCATGGTTTACTAATTCTAGTTGTAGTCTAATCTGATTCAATGGATTAGGGGTTTTGGATGTCATGGGATCCTGTGTGTGTGTGTGTGTGTGTGTGTGTGTGTGTGTGTGTGTGTGTGTTGTGTTGTAAACAATGACAAATACGATGAATCAGAATTACATATGCGGCTCTAAACAGGTTGTTGGTTTGGGTTCCCAGGGTAAATCTCAATACATATGTGTGATTGCAATTGTTTTATTTTTCTGTTTTAAGAATATGTATGTGCATTGCATACTGTAAAAGGTTTAAAAACTTACAAAAGTAAGTTCATTAAACCAAGGTTTCAAATGCCACATCGCACAAAAAGTTTGTTTCGTGCGATAAGCATGTTGCACCAAAAGTTTTATTTCATGCAGTAAGCATGCTGTTCCAAAATTTGTTTTAGTTGTGATGCATGAGGTTTAGAAAACATGTCGTATTCTAAATATTTTTTGGTGTGATGCACAAATTCCCGAAGTTTAAGAACATGCGACATATCACACACAAAAACATTTTGGGTACGATACACAAAATTGAGTCGTGCATTTACAAGAACTGTATTCCCAAGACTGATCGCACCACATCCAAAGTTTTAAGGGGAGTGATATGTCACACTCAATATTTTTAGAGGTGCAACACATCGAACTCAAAGTTTTTAGAGGTGTGACACATTGCACTCAAAGCTTTTACAGGTGTGAAACACAAAATTGTTTCATGTGATTGTTTGGCCACAACAAAGTAAGCGCATCAAACCGAGGTTTTGATTGGTGCATCACACCAAAATTTTGTTTCATGTGATAGGTCCATCTCACCAAAATTTTATTTCATGCGATAAGTGTGTCACACCAAAAGTTTTATTTCATGTGATAAGAATGTCACGCCAAACTTCTTTTTAGTTGAGATACATATGCTTTTAAAAAAATGTCACACTCTAAAACTTTTTCGGTGTGATACACAAATTCCAAAAGTTTAAGAACATGCGACATATCACACACAAAAATAGTTTGGGTGTGATACACAAAATTGTTTAAGACATATCACAGTCACAATTTTTAGGGGTGTGAAACACAAAATTGTTTCATGCGATTGATTGTTCATGACAACGTAAGTGCATTAAACCAAGGTTTCAAATGGCACTTCGCATCGCACTAGAAGTTTTCAGGTGCAATGCACAGGGTTTAAAAAACATGTCGCACTCTAGATATTTTTTAGTGTGATACAAAAATTCTCAAAGTTTAAGAACATGCAACATATCACACACAAAACATTTTGGGTGTGATACACAAAATTGAGTCATGCATTGTTATATCTTTCATAAGAACTATATTCCTAAGACTTTTCGCACCTGATCCAAAGTTTTAAGGGGAGCAATGTGTCTAACTCAAAGTTTTTAGAGGTGCAAAATGATGCACATAAATTTTAAAGGGCCATGACACAGGGCGTGTTTTAGTGTTATTTTATTATTATTGTTAACTTAATTATTTAAAATTCTAATTTAAAAAAAAATGAATTATGTTTATTGTTTCCAATTTGGACTTGATATAATCATGTATAGATTGTTTGCAACTTTTGTCTATTCATTGTAATTAGCTTCTTCACTTAGTTTGATACACATTTGTATTAAAATAAGTTGCAAAAACAATTTATAGTTTTTAGTTTTTATTTATAAATCAATTAGACAAAACATGGACATAATACCAAGGTAGGGACTATCTACTATACAACTATTATCCTTGTTATTGGTTTATAAATATATTAAATTGTTCCTTTCATGACATATTTAATAGTTTCTCATACCTTACAAACTTATAATAAAATGTGAGTCAACTATATAATGAAGATATTTTCTTCCAAAGAAAAAATTGTACCTTCTATTTCAATAAAAAATTGAAAGTACATTCCTAAGGTGCTTTGAAGCACAAAAGAGGTTTGTACTCTGCTTCATATAACAAAAGGAAAACCAGTGAATCAAAAAAGTGTATCTCAAAAGCTATGCGCATCAAAATAAGTACCAATACTATATCGCTAAAAGTCACTTTTCCCCACAATGTAGAAAGGTATTTCAATTGCATAGCAATATTGACTAGTCCCAAATTGAACATCCTTTACCATAGTAAGATCATCTTTCTTAGTTCTCAAAATAGACAGAGACGCTTCTAAGCATTGTGAAAAACACG
>SNQJ01S0098094.1:19052-38084 GCA_010110895.2 Picea sitchensis | reverse complement strand
AATGTTAGAGTTGATATCCTTGAAATGTATGATCATTGTCTTTATTGCAATGTCGTTATCCTTAGAAAACTTAATGAGGTGGTTTCTTATTGTAATGCTAGTGTAAATTATCATTATAGACAAAACATATATGGTGGAATGTCCGAAATACGCATATTAAATTACTCGGAGTTAGTAAATTGAGGGGGTGGTTCACTTAATAAATGTTGAACCTGGGGTGTTCGTTGTCGGAGTCCTATGGTCACACGCCTTCCGTGAAGGCCGTATTTGTTCTTCTTGTTTATGTTGTACTGGATAGTATTCAGTTGGTTGTTTGGAGGGCTGTGTCGGGCGGGATATAGACACCTCTTGTAGCTTAGTATTTATGTCTGTGTGTATTTTTTTCTGTGTAAGGAATCTAGTGCCGTATCAAGAGTCTCGGGCCCTTTAAAGGTAGGGTTTCCACTCTTGCGACACACCTGAGGGGATTACTAGTTTCTTCCTGAGCAGTTGGCCAGGAGCCTGTCTAATCTTCTTTCGAGAAGACATAAGACTAAAAGCCCTACTTTTCTGTGCAGAAATAGTACGCTCTACTACTAAGGATTCTTCCGTCTATGACTGTACTGTACATACCACCTTGTGTAGTCTTCTACTTACAGCTGCTAGTTGTACGCCTTATGTCTAGGGGCGTTTATTGCTTTTTGTCACTATGATATGTCGGGATCGTCTTGTTGTGTTCGTCTTGCGTGCGCCTTGTTCTTGGTCGGGTTACTAGTTTCTGCCTGAGCAGTCGGCCAGGATCCTGTCTAATCTTCCTTCGAGAAGACATAAGACTAAACGCCCTGCTTTCCTGTGCAGAAATAGTAACCCTAACACCTTGGATTCTTCCCTCTGTGTCCTTACTATGCACCCCCAGTATGTCTTAATGTTGCGTTGTGCACCATATGCATGTGATCATATATTGTTGCAGTTACTCATTGTGTGCCTTCAGTTTGCCTTGTTGTGGTTGCGTCTTGTTGGTTGTCGAGTGGCGTCGTACAGTTAAGTGTGTTGTTACTTCTACACGCGCGCACACACTTTAAAGAAAAAAAAAAATTGCACATGTTACTAGAATAGTTGTCGTAATGAGGAGGACGTTACATGTTCATGCAAGACCTTCAACTTGTTGTGATTAAAACATGTTGATGTTATTAGTAAATTCCTTGTCGGGAGGTTATGAAGATTAAATTCTTTATTTTGTGGATTCTAATGCATTGCATTATATGTGGTCTTCATGGATCCAACCATAGGGAAATTTTAAGGAATATTAAAGAAATGTTCTAATACGTTTTTTTAATGGATCCAACCATAGGGAACTTTTAATGAATCTTAAAAAAATGTTGTAAGGATTATATATGTGGTCTTAGTGGATTCAACCATGGTCGAAGAGTATGAACATTCTATTGAGTTAATTTTGGGTAGTTATCCACTCAATGTTAGACTTTATTGCTTTATATATTCTAAAAAGAGTGAGACAGAGTAAATGGTTAAAGACATGTTAGAAATTGAAATCATGCGTCTCAACAAGAACGTATTCTCTTCTCTAGTGATCTTAGTAAAAAAAATTGATAAGTCTCAAAGGATGGTGCTAGACTATATGGAATTTAATAAATTGTGCTTAAATATAAGTTTCTCATTCCTACCATTAATAAATTATTAAATGAATCACTTGTATTTGTAATCCCCTTGCTTGCTGGTTTTCTGAATTGATTTCCCTTGGAGAACCCAACTTTTGATTTCAATGACTTCTCTGTGCGGGTTTTATTGATTATTATGAAAAGATTGTGTTTTTATCTTCTGTTCCTTATCCCTTTAGTCACCAGTCCATGCCTGAGCAGTTGGCTAGGAGCTGAATCAACGGTCGTCACTTCGGTGTTTAAATCCCTATAGATTCAAATGCCCTACTTTTCTGTGCATGGATGATGAGTGAAGGAAAATAATTTTCCCTGCTATGTATCCATTACTTATCTCTGAGTTGATTGCTTCATGGCTAAATGCTTAGTCTTTGTGCCTTCTTATGAATGAGTACCTCTGTGGCTTGATTGATTAAAACTCCAATTTCTCTCTGCATTTTTAATTGCTTGAACTTGGATACATCTCTGCATTTTTATTGATAAAATCTACATTGTGAATGATAAACCTCCGAGTTGAATGATAATCCCTGCGTTCTGGATTGATAAATCTCCACCCGCGTTTTTGAATAATTTATCTCTGCGATTTCCTATCATATTACCTCTGCGTATTTTTTATGTATTCCTCTCTGTGAACAACTTGATACTCTCTACGTTTTTAATATCACCTCTACGTTTTTGGTTATTTTTTTCTCCTAGCGAATTGCCCTAATAATCTTATCATTTTTATGATCACCTCTTCCAAGTCACAGTCATTTCAAGCGTTTTGTATTTTATAAAAATTTCATAAAAACTTCAAACTGTCCAAGTTTTTATTTCTAACGTTTTTTATTATTAAAATTACAAATCTTTAGGAATTATATTTATAAATCCATTTATAAACAATATGGATTTAGTTAATTTGATATAGACATTTAACAATCAAACATTAAGTTTTTAAATTTGATCTAGACATTTAACAATCAAATATTAAGAATAGAGTAAGCATTTAAGTGATTAGTGTTTGCCTGAGCAGTCGGCCAGGAGCCAAATCGACTATCTTTCACTCCGGTGTTAAAGATTTAGATTCAAATGCCCCGATTTTCTGTGCATAGATAATCTATTATTAAAATTGGTTGTGACTTGGTCACGGGGGCTAGACATGTGGCCAAGCCGTGGGCATTCCCATGGCTTGGCCACATGTCTTGTTACCTATGGCCACGTCACAATCATTTCAAACGTTTTGTATTTTATAAAAATTTCATGAGTGACATGAGTGACCTACTTCTGTAGATTTGGTTTGTCATTGAAATTCATCTGATCAACATTTAATGTAATATGGTTTCCTTTGTAGTCAACAACTGACTAAATTTCACATTTTTCAGTCTTTAGAACAACCAAATTCAACACTCACTTTTGATATGGCTCATCTTCCAAACCATAGGCTCTTATCATAGTAAACTACTAAAAAAGGAACCAGTCTCCCACTCTGGTGTTGTTTTGAAATTGTAGTTACCCTTTGACTAAAGGAATAATTATAACGAATACTTCATTATGGATAATTAAGTCTAATATAGACATAAAAGAGTTTACAAACTGCAAAAAACCTTCACTGGTGACATGTTCTCATACATAGGAAAAAAACTCAATGTTTGGGAGAGCAACATGCTCATTGGTCATTCACCATCCTAGACTTAAAATAACCAAGAGGTGAGTAGTTTTGATGGATTAACATATGGATCAAGTGAGTCTGGTACCTGAAAGACCTGGTACCCCAAAAATCTAAAAACTGTTGGTGCATTGTATTTCCCAAGAACTTGCAGAAGTCAAACTTTATGAAGCTCTGATTCTCGGGGTGTGACAAGGCTACTAGAAAATAATATGTTACAATGTAACATATAATTACATTGTAATATGTTATAACATATTACAATGTAATATGTTATATAGTAATATATGTTATGACATATTACATTGTAATATGTTATGGAAAATATGCATTAATATAGCACAACAAATAGAAAACAAACAGTGAAACATAGGTAGTATATTCACTGTAGTCATTCTGTAAACCTCCAAAATAGATACACTTGTGTAGATTTGGTTTTTCCTTGAAATTCATCCGATCAACATTTAATGTAATATGTTTGGCGTTTTAGTCATCAACTGACTGAATTTCACTTTTTTCAGTCTCTAGAACAACCAAATTCAACACTCACTTTTGATATGGCTTCTCTTCCAAACCATAGACTCTTATCATAGTAAACTACTCAAAAAGGAACCAGTCTCCCACTTTGGTGTTTTTTGTCAATTGTAGTGACCCTTTGACTAAAGGAATGATTATAACGAGTACCTCATTTTGGATAATAAAGTCTAATATAGACATAAAAGTGTTTATATACTGCAAAAAACATTCACTTACAAATTTTTTTTTACATGATCTCTCACCATAGGCAAGCACTCAATGGCTGGGAGAGAAACATGTTGGTTGCCCATTCAATGAGAGAAATTGATAAACAACATCAATATTTCATGTCAAAGCCTCATTTACACAAGAATTTGAGCTAATAGATCATTCACCCTTATTAATGATCTATTACCCTTTATATTTACACAAGAATTTAGTTGAAGATGAGCTTCTATTAACCTTTGGATAAGATACTAGTTGAAGATGGTGATGTATTACCCTTTGTATTTACAAAAGCATTGGAATCACCTGGCCAAGTCTTAGTTGTCCACTGGGTTTCTGAGAAATTGGATCTACCAAAATGATTCAAAGTCCATTCTCATCCCTTGTATCGACGAGGTCATTGGAAGAAGGTTGGTAATCATATAAACAACGCTTTGTAACCGCATATAAATGAATGTTTAGCAGCATCAAATCATCTAATCACAGACGCTTAGTATAAAAAAAGGTCTATAATAAACAAAATTTCGGCAACTTGCAATCATATTTAATACATTTTCTCTATTAATGTCTCCTCCAAGTGTAATACAAACCTGTTGATACTTAGTTCCATTGCTTTGTAGATGACATATTTCTTCCATCCAACCAAACATGGTGTAAATTTAATCTTTGATTTTCATGGACTGTGCTCCATACATGTTGGATGCATGAAATCTTATTGCCCATATATATAACCACTACTCCATTACTAGACTTTGACCCATGTACTATTGGTGGATTTACCAAGGTTATTTGTGTTAATATTAAGGAACCAAAATATATTTGAAATGAGCATGGGTAGTGGAGTTATGCATCACCATATTATAATTGTGTCTAACATAAAAAACATTTCTATTAATTTTGACTTTTTTTTTTCTTTCTTCATATTTTTTGTTGGTCAATGTTAGAGATATTAATTCGTACCTGTCTTGTGCTTAAATTTTCATGAATTTCCAAAGGATATATATTGAGGAGAGGTGTAGACACAATATTCTCCAATTATTCTTCGCAAACTCTCTAGGCTCTCCCAAGAAGGAAGGAGAAAAACTCCTTCTTTGACTAAGACTCCGAGTGACCAACAATAATCTCGTTAGAAGAGATTTTCAAATGAGTCTGTGAATAGATAAACTGCAGAATGTGCTCAAGAAAGTGCTATGGATGCAAACTTCTTATATTTGCGCATTGATACTCCTACACCAAAGAATGTAGGGAATACCTCAGGACAAGAGAATATTTCTGGTAATTTTCTTTGATTTTGTTTTTTTTTGTTATATTTTTGTGTATTTAAATTTATGTCAAGTTAAATGTTGTAATTATTTTCAAATGTGTATGTAGATAATGAGTTTAGAGCAAGGGATGACAATGAAAGAGAGAGTGGTTGTCACGAAGATTATAATGTTGGTGCAGAGGGTGAAGGTGGATTTAGGAGACTGCGTTATCAAGAAACAAAAGATTACACGCCTACGTCCACCTATCCTTCGGATGTTGGTGATGAACTTCCCTGGGAAGGGATTACTGAAACAATGACCCTTGAACGATGCTTAGGTGTTAAAAGGAGGTTGGAAAATGATTTGGTGGTATTGGAACTCCTCCATGAGGGAAAACAAATCTTGCAATTTGTTTTTCATTCATTGCAAAACTTTATGGATGCATATCAAAAGATGGGGCCAACCACTGACAGTTTTTTCGATCTAATGAGGCGGCGAAAGTTAGAGGTGATGGGTCATGATAAATGAGAGGCAGTAAAAAATAAAGTTTCAAAAGAAGACACAATTTCGATGTTCAACTTCAAAGATGGACCAAAGCAAAAGATGTCGAAAATGCAATATTTTAAGCACCTCGACATTGCAGGACATATGTATAACAGATTTTTGGCGGCATATGGGAAATTGTCGTGGAACGATGAGGTTCCAAACTATTTTGCAAGACACTTTTATGTAGAATTTTTCTTGCACATGCACCCTGATTATACTAGTCTACCGTCCAATTATTATGGGATTGGTAAATGACGAACATATGATCATAAAGGGGCATATCGAAATGTGACATTGTCGAGGGTTTCACAACCTTCAGTACCTTGCCCAATAGGGGAATTTGATTCACATTCAGATTTGCTAACTACATCAGAGGTTAGCAAAGAGGCTAGAAATGCAATCGAGGAAAATTTGGAAGTGATTTTTTATGTTGTTGATGTTGGCATGAACCGTCAGCGAGTGAAAGCCAATTTCCAGACCACATTTGTTTATAAAACAGATACAAAGCTAGATACCATGTCATTAGAAGATGTTAAAGAGTATGAAAATTTTTATTGTGATGGTTGGAAGAAGGTCATTCAGAATGATGACCCAAACAACAAATTGGTATGTGTTCTAGTTAATAATTTTTTTACGCATTTTAGGATAGTTTACTTCTAATTCTAGATTTATATATCATTACATATGTTGTTATTGAGTTGTTATTGTTATTAATTTAATTTTGGAGATATGTTAAATGAATCTCCAGTAGATAGGGGACTTGAATCCACAAGTTTAAATTTGGATGGATTGAATCATGTATGTGTTTTATAATATCCACAGATGAGCACTTTAGTTGTCCAATCTCCAATCTTTTGAATAAAAGATCAACAACATTTATAATTTTGTATAAATGCGAACACATTAAATCCTAGATTTAGTTCTTAGTTGTGTTCTTCACATATCCCTATTCCATCTCCTACTACTTGGGGAGGCTTGTCTCAATTCTCATTGGGAGAGTTTGAAAAGGGTGGGAGTTCACATGTATTATTTAATGTGTTAAAATCATTTAAATTTAATGTGTTATAATCATTTAAATTTAAATTTCAAATTTTCAAATTTGAAATGTTTTATATAGGCTAATGTGTAGAGGAGAGTACCAGAGAGTGTTCTTGGGAGAGAGATTGGGATTGAGGAGGAAACACCCATATTTGAGAAGGATGTGTCCATTCAGGATGATTCATAAATGTATGTTTTTAACTTTTATCAAATTTTTGTTTTCTCAAATTTTTAGTTTAGCCTTTCCTATTCAATGCTTTGATCAATTATTTTGAAATATATAGAACCTCTAGATAAACTTATCATTGTCTTAAAAGGTGTACATTCAAAATTATTTAAGGGTAGATCATGATGAATACCTAATTTTGAACTTGAACATTTGATTATTTGAGAACAAACTCTATCCCACATAACAAAAGGGAAAGTTTCTATATTTTCTTTGATTGCATTCCTTTTTTTCTTGTCCAGGAATGGCGTAGTATGGACATTTTTGTTTTCTACATACAATGAAATGAATTCCTTTTTCCAGGGTATCATCAAACTCTTAACTAAATTGGTTACTAATCACAAAAACCAACATTCAAGTAGATTTACAAATAATCTATGCATATGCATATGTGAGCTATCTCACATAATTTCAAAGAGAGCATTTGATTATATGTAATATGAATACATCCTAAAGATGAAATATTTAAATGGTTTTTGACAAAATTGGTGAATAGCGACTTCCTTACGAATTCTTTTTGTTCGGGTACGAACAGTTCAATCTTTCGGAAAGAAATAGATAATAAATAAAGACGAAAGGACATTTGTATATATGGATCCGGTGTAGTACCCTTTCCATTTCATAAACATGAGGATAAAAAAGAATGACTTAATATACAGGTGAAGATTTGTGTTTTCTTCATGTACATGCAAGATTATATGAGAAAATCTATTCCACCGCAAAAAGAGGAGATAAGTATTTTCCAGAAGAATGGTTTTTAAAATGGAGATTTGTGAACTTTTTTAGATATAAGTAGTTTTTTGGAAGAATGTATTAATATGGAGATTTATGAGTCCTTTAACTTGAAAGGGAATTATGGAATTTGATTATATGACCATTGCAGAAGAGGAGAGAAATATTTTACTGATGAGGAGATTAGTATTTTATTGTTGTATAAATAAGATCAAATAATATCACCTGGGATGAGAATTTTATCTGAAGGATTTGACACTTTATCCACAAGGAGATACGTATTTAATTGGAAGAATGATTTAATATGGATATTTTTGAACTTTATTCATACATAGCTCTATATTTATTTTCAGATTATTATCTAACTCTAACTCTGAACACAATTTTTTTTTTACCAAGAACACAATTTTTCTCCTTAATTTTCTTTTATTTTAGATAAGATTTTACAAGTTGTTTAAATTATGTATGCTTAATGTGGAGAGTAACTATATTATGTTTAACTGTGGTTGGGTATGTTATTATTTCTTATTGTTTATTTAATATTTAGTTAAAGTATATATGTTAATATGTGTTATTTGTTTTTATTATTATTGTTTTTTATTGTTTGAGATGTCTAAGTTATATTTGGTGGAAAATATGTTTACATTATATTTTGTGAGAAAGATTATGTTGGAGGATGAGACATAACTCTTTTGGTATGTATGTCAATTTTGTTTTAATCACAATTTTTGAATTTTGTTTTATTTCGCATGTTTGAATTGTAATTTTTTAATTTTTGAATTCTGTTTTTTTTGCAGGTTTGAATTGCAGGTATGAAGTGATCTATATTAAAGTGATGGATTAGAGTCCAGAATTTTGGATTTAAATGTCTTAGTTTTTATTATCATCCTAAAATGGATGTGGAACCTATGTATTTGACAGTGTAACTATTCGGACTTTGATTATATATATATATGATATTTTTAGAATTAAAAATATCAATTTATTGTCTCATATTTGATTTCTCTTGTATTGTTAAATGTTGAAATATAATTTCTTTTTCAATGTCGAAATATAATTTCTTTGCTTTGATAATTGTCTATATCTTTACTATGTCAATGTTGAAATAAAATTGCTTTATTGTTAACCTGTTAAATACCATTACTAATGTAAGAATAACTTTGTTTTGGTTTGGTTCAAGACTTGGCTTGATAGAATGTGGTGGTCTGACCATTGCTCAAAGGTGTCTGCACTAAGTTGATGGAAAAAAAGTGGCAAAGTTGTTAGTTTTGAACTAATGTTTTGTATATTCTCCTTTTTACAATGCATTAAATTAAGCATCAAACTCTTAAATACTTTTTTACTATGTATTAATTTAAATGATTCTTTTTCTTGGGCATATGGGGACTGATAAAATTCAACATATTTTATTATGGACTGATAAAATTCAACATAAATATGAACTCTTGGGCCTATCCTACTATGTATTAATTTAAATGCTTCCTTTTATGTTCATTGTAGACTGTTCAAAAACACATGATAAAATTTAACATATTTCATTGTGGATTGTTCTTGGGCCTATGTGGTCTGATAAAATTCAATATAAAGTTGAACTCTTGGGCCTATACTACTATTTATTAATTTAAATGCACTTCCTTTTATGTTCATTGTGGACTGTTAAAAAACACATGATAAAATTCAACATATTTCATTGTGGACTGTTCTTGGGCCTATGGGGACTGATAAAATTCAACATATTTCATTCTGGACTGATAAAATTCAACATAAAGTTGAAATCTTGGGCCTATACTACTATGTATTAATTTAAATGCTTTCTTTTATGTTCACTGTGGACTGTTCAAAAACACATGATAAAATTCAACATATGTCATTGTAGATTGTTCTTGGGCCTATGGGGACTTATAAAATTCAACATAAAGTTGAACTCTTGGGCCTATACTACTATGTATTAATTTAAATGAACTTCCTTTTATGTTCACTATGGACTGTTCAAAAACACATGACAAAATTCAACATATTTCATTGTGGATTGTTCTTAGGCCTATGGGGACTGATAAAATTCAACATATTTCATTGTGGACTAATAAAATTCAACATAAAGCTGAACTCTTGGGCCTATACTACTATGTATTAATTTAAATGCTTCATTTTATGTTCATTGTGGAGTTTTCAAAAACACATGATTAAATTCAACATATTTCATTGTGGATTGTTCTTGGGCCTATGGGGACTGATAGAATTGAACATATTTGATTGTGGACTGATAAAATTCAACATAAAGCTGAACTCTTGGGCTTATGGGGATTATTACTCCTTTCCTACTTTTCCATAAAAAAAATTGATGGTTGCGGGAGATTCCAAGGTCACTATCAACTGGATAAATTCCAAATCCAACCTGAAACTAATATATCTCAACAACTGGAAAGACAATATCAAAAGCTTAAATAATATATTTGAATATATCAATTTATGCACATACATAGGCAGTTCAACAAAGTAATGGAAAAGATCAAAATATTAAATAATAAATTTGAATCTACAAAATTTATGCACGTACATAGAGAGTTCAACAAAATACATAGATTTGATTCTAAATAGAATAATAATGAAACTGTTCTTTTCGCGTGCCCCCCAAAAAAACAAAATTAGTGTAAGAATATATTAGAAGGCATAGAAAGAAAGAATCAATTGAACAAATGGAAGAGTGAATAAAACCACTATAATTATTGCAAAGTAAGAGACACACACACAAGGGGCTCTACACACACTTGAATTTGAACCCAGGACATTTACATGGTATTTATCATTTCAATATTTTCAGAGAGACATGGTCTCACATTTACATCAAAATCTCAATGAAAGGTTTTAATGGTCTTTGAATTCACCTTCTTTCTCATAAGAACAACTATGAGAAAACTACAAAGATGATAACAATAGCTGAGAAAAGCACAAGAAGAGATAGAAGATATATTGAGATCCCTCATGTAATATTTTGTCGTGTTTTGATTTTACTTGCACTATGTTTATTTATATAAAATATTGGATGAAATAATTTCAATATACTATTTTCTTGATTTCACAAAACATCATCAAATTTTATAGTTTCTTATGAAATTTCACAATGAAATATTCAAGAAAATGTGAAATAAAAATTAAATTTTATAGTTCGTCCAATTTTATAGTTTCTTGTGAAATTTCAAAATGAAATATTCAAGAAAATGTGAAATAAAAATTATAGTTTCTCACTTGTAATTCAATTTTTGTTTGATTTGGAACTATGGTTGAAAATAGTCAAAACAAGTCATCAAATTTAATATAAGTCCAACAATCAAAACAATCAAAACAAGTCATCAAATTTAATATAAGTAAGCGATCTTCATTAAAATTTATATTGATATTCATAAATACATGTACTTTCAATGAAAAATAAAAAATTATGGAATGTACATGTGTCACTTGTTTAAAAACATTGTAATGGTATTCCATCTTCAATTATTCGTTCATGATCGACTTTGGACATTTTCCATTTTCTAACTTTTTTTTTTATTGAACTTCGATTAACTTTATTCGCGTTGCACATACCAAATGACTATATTGACAACTTGTGACATCTTACTGGTAGTCTTGAAAGTGAACATGTGTATCTGTTTGATGGGTTTCTTGATAAAAATATCCTTTCAATAGAATGGATCCTCTTTCATATATAAAACCGTTATCATCAAAATCTTCTAATAGCCTCATCTTTTGTTATGTGCATCGCATCAAATAATATTTCACGTTTTTAGTGTTGTCTACAGGTGCAACCATGGCAAAGACATCTCCTGCAAATAATTGGATATATTGGACAACAAATATTTCGTGTTAGATTATCACACAAGTACATATACAAGTTATTTGAAAAAATTTAAACATATAAATTACCTTCTCTAACAAGATCAGAAACTCTATCGCCATCAATTGATACAATAGTTTCATTTGATTCCATATCCTTTGAGCTTGAAGTGGCATTTTCCCTTTTACATTAAGTTTTGTATGTCTCCAAGATTTAACATATTCTGCATTTTCGTTTTCGCAAATATCTATGGATTTTGTGTCCTCTATGCAAACTGAATAGAAACAAGACTCATTTCTTCTATCAAATGCAAACACATTTTGATAACATTTTGTTTTAACTGAATGTATTTTTCGTGTCCTAGGTATTTTACTGGCGTCATATGGGATTGATCTATTTACATCTTGGATTCCGACATAACAAAAAAACCTGCACAAGAAATGAACTTGTTAACTTGAAATCTCTCAAGAAAATGATTGAAGATTGAATATAAATTTGAACACGTTCAAATAAAAATATCTTGTGTACATGTGTAACATTTATATATAGACACACTTGCACACATCCCTTGACGGATTATATTCATGGCTTAGTGCCATTTTTCACCATTCAACAACTTGTTCAATGAATTCAAATCGATCGGCATGAGAGTTCATATGATACCTTCAAAGTGGTCATTTTACACATGCCCATGCACCGTCGTGGTCTCCTTTTCCATGAACAGTCTCAAAAAAATTCCAACAATGTGTAATGTTTGATTTTTTATGAAGGTGACATAACCAATAGAATGATCGTGAAGATTTGAACTGACCCGCACACCCATCTGCCCATATCCAATGTCGATCGAATCTGATTTCGCGTTCTTTCAATGAATCATAAAATTTGTCAAAATAATGTTGTACATAATGTGCGTCGTGTGCTTGATCATAACTTATATAAAAGTGATATTCTTTAATAAAATTTTGATTATCATTGGTGCTTTCTATGTTATCAATACTCCATTGAGAATGTCTATATAGAATGTGGAAAAATATCATGAATTGATCAGAATGATAATATTCACTATGTATTTATTTTTGTGCAGCAAATTTGTAATTTGTAACGACCTCCATCGTTACGACTACCAAAGAAACAAGGAGCAAGATTTTTTTTGTTTTTAGGCAGGAAGGCGATGACGACACATTTAACCACTGAACCTGACAATGAACACACACACGCAAGTCAGGCCACAAAAAACAACGACTCTACACGTTGGCACATCGAGCAACTGGGAAAAACATGTGTGGATCAAGGAAGGAACAACTACCCACCCGACACAACAACACAGCGCCTACAAGCCAAAGGAAAACGTCAACAACCCGACACAGTGGCTTCGACGACAAGAAAATAGAACCCTATGTTGTGAAAACCCAGGGCCTTAAGGCATTACAAAATGAAGTCCCAACAACCACTACAATGAACAACGTCCCCATTGGGAGGCACAGACTCTGGCTGAGTTATTAGTTGCCTCTATCCTTTAGGGTGCACAATGAACCCCTCATCAGGTATCATTTTTTCGCTAGGTGATAGGCGTGACATCAACCATGGCTCAACAACATAACTAGACCCTCAACACCAACTAAAACCACATGCTAGGAGATCAAAATAACTAATTAAACACCTAACGAATAACCCCAACACCCAAACGACAAGTCAACAAGGCAGTTATGACATTCCAACAACACAATGATTTCCTTGCGCAACAAATCAATCTATACATACTAAATGATTAATATTAAGACAAAATCTCATTGTAACTAATTTCCCAAGTTGATATCAGATAAGTGTTTCTAAAGAAGGATTTTATATCCTTTAACCAGAGACAAATAGTAAAATTCTAACTACCAATTAGGTATCGTCTAACTACATGCTCCTAATTGTAAACATTATTGATAATGTCCTTTAGATAACAAAAGATGAAACATAGCACATCTAGTAAATTGGATTTAAATGGTTTTAAAAATCAGAACTGAATATCCCAATACTTAGATTAGTTAATACTATGTTTTCAATAGTAATTAATAACTATTATAAGGTATGTGTTACTTTGTTGTTTAAATTTTCCATAGTTAACAAGTATAAAATGAATTAGGCAAAAGTTAAACTGTAATCTCCGTCGTGAAGGCTAAGGTGTTGATTTGTAGTCAGTTGAGTAATTATTGGTTGTAAGAGTTTGCCAGGTAAATTTCTATTTTGATTTACAATCGCTATTTTCTATGAGGGGGGGTTTCTATCATACCCAATAAATAACTATCTATTTAAAGAAAAAATCATTGCCTAGTAGATACGGCCGGATATAGAGTCAATCTATCACTTACATAACAAATGGAAAATAAAAGGAATTGTTGTCTATTAAGATATCAAAGTTCTTGTCTGACTTAACACACTCCCTCTAGGAGGTTTTCTATACCAAACAATAGTAACTTTTAATATTGTCCTATTAAACTACTTTGCACTAACCAACCTCGGTTCCGATGAGTTCCCCAGACCAAGCTAGGCTCGCAAGGGTTCAGAGCATACACCGTGGAGCTAACGGGAAAGGTTTATTTTAAACAATAAAACAAAATTACATAAAGTAAATTTTTCACTCATTACTATAATCCACATTGTCCAACCTATTTTTGACATTGGGCCTACTCCGAGGAGTTGAGGGGATTGGTTTATTTGCCAAAAAAAAAATGTAAACAATTGAGAGTGAACTAAGTAAATAATTAAAGATTACTTTGAAATTCAAATTAAAGTTAAGCAACTTGGTAAAATGTGTAGTTCTTTAGAATATTGTGATTCCTTTTACTTAGTTATTATATTGTGAGACAATTTAATTTGAACAAGAAAAGAGAATCAAGCACGAAAATGAACACACCACCACACCGCTTCCCCCCTTAGCAGGATAGAGGAAAGACTGAGGCCTCCTTACCCTCACTTATTTTATTTATTTCCTTTTACAATGTATTTTATCTCTTTTGGGTGACTTGTGACCTTGGATAAGCAAGACCAACAAGTATTACAATGTTTTCTTGAAAACTGGTCTTCTTTGGTTCAATTCGAGGATAATATATGTTGTAGTGTTGGTCCAAATGGGCAAAGTTTCTCCCTCTTTATTTGATAACCTGCTAAAAACTAGCAAAGAATTATCTCAAATTCACCAAATATGATCCAGATGGATGTTGGCGGCCTCCCACCTATTCCAACTGGCTCATTTTGGCAGTTTTCTAGTTTGGCAGTTGTTTCCCAGTTTTCGGGTCCCTGGCTACCAGGGTCATTTTTAGGCCTTAAAAAACGTTTTTAGGGCTTTCCACAGTCATACTTTACACAAAGACATAGTCTTACAACAACATGTGTATTCCTCGGGTAGACCTTTCCAACAAGATATCATGCGCCTAAAACGAAGATCGTATGAAAAAGTTATGACCCCAGGAAGTTGATGTACTAACTTACTCCAACGGGGCCCACATGACTTTTGATGCTTCATCTCCTAAGGTTAGGTTTTTGGATGTCTACGGTTTTCTAAATTCATGTTTATTGTAAAAATGCCTTCAGAGCCACATTTTACTCATCTTCTTGTGAATGAGCGCTGCCATCACATCTCTTCTCAGAGATAAGATGCCACCATTCTAGCAAGCTTGTTTTCCACTGCATTTTACAGTTTCAGCTTATTTCTTTATTGAATAGAAACTAGTTTTACTGTATATATGTTATTATGTGTTAATCATATTTTAATAATAATTTGTATTCATTTCGTTATGTTCATAAAATCTAGTTCAGTGGTATCAGAGCGGTCTTCTCCTTGTCATTCTTAATGCATGTCCCCAATGAGGTTAGGGTACAAAGAATTGGGTCTTGAGTTTGTTTCTCTTGAGGAAAAAAGCTCTCGCATGCCCAAACAACTTCTCATGGTGGGAGAAAAGAAAGATGATGGGGCATGAGATCCTTTCAAAATGTTGATACATCTAGTCCAAAATGGAGTTTACAGACATCTCATCCTTGGGTGTGGCCTACCAATATGTCATCAAAATCAAGTAGAATATCAAACAAAAGACGCGTCAATTTGGGCCCAGGAACCCCTCACAGCAAAATCCAGGAAAGGGAAGCCCCAACCCGCAGAATAAAGGACAAAGAAAAGATGGACAACCTCAAGACAATCAGTCCAAGCTGCAAGGAAAGGACACTGGAAAGATAAATAAAGATACTAGGAAGTGGTGTGACTTCCATAAGAGCCCCTAGCATAACACTATTGATTGTCGCTCAAAGAATATGCCGGTGGCTGATGTGAAAGCCTATGAATTATATGTGGGTTATGAATCTAATTTAGAACTAGAAAGGGGGAGACAGATCATTGACACAGAACCTAGTGTTATCATTACTACCACCAAGCTCCATCCCAGTGAACCAGACAAGCCAGAGGAAGGCGAGTGAATTTTTCATTCATATATGTGGGTGAAGGGTACCCCACTGCACTTAATCATTTATAGTTGTAGCGAGAAGAACCTCATCTCAGCAAAGGTTGTCAAGAAACTCGCCCTACCGACAATGTCACACCCGCATACCTACACCATTAGATGGCCGCACCAAGCAATATTTGCGTCAACCAACAATGCCACATGTCATACAACATCAAGCCCTTCAAAGAGGAGGTATTGTGTGATGTTTCTCCTCTCAAAGTTTGTAATTTTATTTTGGGCCAGTCGTATTTATGGAAACATCATGTTGTATTTGAGTCTAGGCCTTGTAGTGTTATTATTACTTTGAACAAGAAATTGTACATGATAACTGAGGTAGTCCCACTTAGTGTTATTTCCGTGATCTCTGCAAAGAAATGCAGGACGGTCATCTCTCAAATGGGGATGTATGTTTTCTTCATGATTCTCTCTCAAAATGAGAAAATATCGCAGACACATCCAGGGCCTTTGTGTTTGACCTCTCCAAACAACAAAATCAAGTGGATAAGGTCATGGAAGAATACTCAGATATCTTCTCCTCACCTACCACAGTACCTCTGCACTGTGAGGTCAAGCATCCCATCGATCTGACCCTCGACATACCACTTCCCAATGGGCCAATCTACCGCTTCTCTCTATTAGAGAATGAGGAGATCAAGTGACAGATCCATCCCTAATCATCACCTTGTGGGAGATGAATTGTGTTGGTACTAAGGAAAGATGGAACCTGATGACTCTACATTGATTACCGGGCCCGGGTACAATCAGAAATTGATACACGATTCCCTGAATCGATGACCTCCTTGATAAACTCATGAGGTCCAAATACTTCAATAAGATTGATCTTATGTCTGGCTACCACCAGGTCCCGATAGAAAAGACAATTGTATGGAAAACCACCTTCAAGTCAAAGGAAGGTATTTATGAATGGTCGTCCATGCCATTTGGTTTGAAAAATGCTCCATCCATTTTCATGAGGATGATGGATGACATCCTATGACCATTCACCAATAATTTTTTAGTGGTGTATCTGGATGACATACTCATTTACAACAAGACTTGGGTGAAACACTTGCAACATATTGAGCAGGTTTTACACACCCTACGACAACACAAGCTATATGACAACTTGGAAAAATTATCCTTCAGCATGGACAAGGTCCATTACCTGGGAAACATCATTGATAATCATGGTGTACATGTGGATCTAGCCAAGATCCAAGTCATCCATGACTGGCCAGCCCCAACCACACTCACTAAGCTTCAGATCTTCTTAGGCCTTGCCAATTTCTACTGCAGGTTCATATTGGGATTCTCCCATATTGCATGGGCCCTTAGCCAAGTAACCAGGCATGGTGGTAAGGATAAATTTGTGTGGGGTCGGTTCAAAAAAAAGTGTTCAATGATTTGAAGCAACTCTTGTGCTTAGCCAAAGTACTTTCATTATCGAACCTGCAACATCCATTTGAGATCGAGACATATGGTTTAGACTATGCTATGGGCATCGTTCTCACTCAGTATGGCCACCCCATGGCCTACCATAGTGAGACACTATCAGATGTTGTCCGTAAGTAGCCTACTTATGACAAAGAAATATACTCCATTTAGCAAGCTTGCCACTAGTGGAGACATTACATTGTTGGAAAGGAGACAGTCATCCACACTGATCATAAGCCACTGCAATTCATGTAGACACAAGGAAAATTGCATAATGACCACCATCACAAGTGGTCCACATACTCGTAGCAATTCCATCTCAACATCAAGTATAAAATAGGAAGTACCAACCGTGTCGTTGATTGCCTCAAAAGACCGCTAATCATGACACTCACCACGGTGCTAGACTCTTGCGGCCAC
This sequence comes from Picea sitchensis, assembly GCA_010110895.2. Taxonomy (NCBI): domain Eukaryota; kingdom Viridiplantae; phylum Streptophyta; class Pinopsida; order Pinales; family Pinaceae; genus Picea; species Picea sitchensis. The sequence continues at coordinate 20,093 of SNQJ01S0098094.1, read as the reverse complement.
AAGACCTCTAGATGGACCCAACTCTATGAGACAAACCCAGAATTCGCCACCACCTACCAAATTTTCGGCACAAATGCAGTTGTTGCTAATTTCCATATTTAGGATGGGTTGTTGTGTTGTCTAGGCCAGATCTGTGTTCCATAAAGAGGGGGAGCGAACCTGATATACAACTGGGTGGAAGGACACTTCGACATCAAAAAGATAGTGGCACTACTACAAAAACATTTCTACTAGCCAAAACTTCAACTGGATGTCAGCAAGTATATCAGGTCTTGCACTGCATGCATTATTTCCAAACGGACCACTAAGAAACATGGCCTGTAAACCCATTTTCCTACTCCTAATAGCCATGGGAATCCATATCAATGGACTACATTTTAGGCCTCCCATCAACCAAGAGGGTAAGTGACTGTGTTTTTGTGGTTGTTGATCACTTTTCTAAAATGACGATTCTAGCTACCTGGAAGAAGAGTATCACAGTAGAGGTCACTTCCAAGCTATTCTTTGAACGAGTCTGGGTACATTTTTTAATCCAACAAACCATTGTCTCTGATCAGGATAGTTGGTTTCTTAGCACATTCTATTCAAGCCTCTGGTCACTGCTAGAAACCAAGCTCACCAAATCCATGACCTTCCACCCCCAGATAGATGTCCAAACCTAGGTAGTAAATTGAATGATAGTGCATATCATGCGCATCTACAATTCCAAGCGCCCTTGAACATGGGATGATATTCTGCCCTTTGTTCAGCATAGATACAACCGAGCCCTTCATATTTCAACCGATCACATCCCCTTTCAGGTAGGGTTGGAATTCCAACCTTTGGGTCCCAAAGATGTTGCACTACCCCTTGTAGTCACCTCGACTGACTCAAATACTACTCCAACTAAAGCTGACAAAGCCACCCAGTTCATTGAGTGGATCCAGAAAATCCGCTAATAGTTTCAAGATATCCTACAAAAGTCCAATGCTAATTACAAGCAGCACCATGATCAACATCGGGTGCCACATAAGTTTCAGGTGGGAGACAAAGTTTGGTTGC